>MU210117.1:76707-104190 GCA_017315185.1 Bubo scandiacus
GGCACACCCAGCGCTGTTTGCTTGTCTCTATTCAAACAATAAATTTGGAGTTAAGTTTTAAAATCTTAATGAGTCTGAGCTCATTTATAACAGATGCATACAGCCCCCAAGCTGTGGGTGATGCCGGCTACCCACGGGGACCTCTACCAGCTCAGAGCTTGCCCAGCCCTGGCCCCACTGGGGGCACAGCTCAATGCAAGGCAGGGCCCTAACTGATTTTCCAGCTAACTCTCACAGAAAACAAATCTATTGTCTGTGTTATGTGTTGCACAAATATTGTCACTTCCTGGGAGGAGATATTTATCTATATTTGCCTAGGATTGCTTTTGAACTGGACATTGAACCCATTTCCATGCAGTGATTAACACTGGTGGTGGAGCAAACGAAGGGAAATAGCTTGGAGTGAGGTGGTTTAAAAAAAAAGAAAAAGAAAAAAAACCCCTGTGGTCTGATAACACTACAGTCAAGGGAAGGCATTCTGTAATCTGGGAACAGTCCTATATAGAGCAATATGCCTGAGTGTCTCTGGGGAGCTGAAGCACTTATAAATCTCACATATTAGATGGAGGCAGAGCACAGCACTCTCTCTGTTCATATGGAGGTAGCTGTTTCTAGTAGTTCTTGTGCATCTCAGAGTAATATTTCCATACTCCAGGCTGCCACTTTAAGAGAAGAAGAAATCCTTTTTGCATTTATTCTGGCCTTTTTGGCTCTTTCCTAATTTCTTCTTTATTGTTTTGTCTACTTTTTGCTTAGTTTGGAGAGACTGAGAGCAGACTGTTAGCTTGATGACTAGACTTGCAGGGGTTTTTTTGTCAGCTGATATTTGTAGAGGAAAAATAGCTTAGCAGGAAGGAAAGCTGTTTGCAGATTTGGAGGAAATTTGGCAAGTTGTTTCAAGCAGGACATAAAAAGGTTAAAGTCAATCAAAACATTTTCTTTGATTATCTAAAAAAAAAGGTTATCTGTGGGAATAATTTCTTTTCTTAAATAGCTGGGACTTGGTTTCGTTACTAGTTTTTAAGAAAAGTATGGATGCAAGATGCACCAACATGAAAGTGCTCAAAAGCAAAATACCTTGAGATTTATTTTTTTACTTAGAAAATCAAAGAAATTAATTTTTGAGCTTAACCTAAACTTATTTTCTTTTTTTTTTCCTTTTCTTTTTTTTTCCTACCCCCACTGGTAAAAAATATCCCAAACCTCCCAAGCCAGACTTCATTAACTGTTTGCAGGTCTGTAGTTCTGATTTCTCCCTGGAGCTGCAGTCCCTGGCTTTCACTGCCACTTCCATCACTGATGTGCCCTATGTCCTTGGTCAAGTCATCAAATCTCCCACTAAAGATTTATTTCTCCACACATGCGTGTGCAGCACCTTGCACAGAGGGGACTGGTTTTGGTAATGACCTGAAGGTGTCACTACTACACAGTGAATACTGGTACCCTCCATGTCCTGTTCTTTAGCAGCAGGATGGCTGTACTGCAGTTACAATGAACATAGAAAAAATTGCAATAGGTATCACAAAGTACAGTTTTAACACTTAAGACACCAATATATTGACCCATTTGTGTCAATATTTATTCCTTATCAGCTGCATTACAATGGCATGTAAGCTATCTTACATTGAAATCAGTGACAAATTCCCATTGACTTAAATAGTGCAGGATTGCACACCTAAATCTTTAATGTAGTTGTGTGCATGTCTCTGTTTTTCCTAGATAATGTAACCACTACAATGTAAAAATACATCTATTATGTGCACTTTGCTCAAATTTCTGTAAACGGGACAGTAATCACCCTTTCATATTATATGCTGTATATCAACAAGTTATTTCTACTTAGTGAGAAAGAAAAAAAAAGTTCTTAAGTTCTTTTCTGAAAATGCAAATGTACCTCCATATAGAAATTCCCAGCTAAGACTGTCTATAAATATTAATTCCTCATAACATATACCAAGGCTGTCTCACACTAGGACTTTCATTCCAAAAGATGCAATTCTTATGCAATCACTGCATGCAAATATTCCTCGGTGCCTATACATCCCCTCATTAACAGCACCAATTGGGTTAAAATAAGGCTGGCACTTATAGCCAATTCTGTCACCGGGGATGCCAGATCCTTTTCAACCTCGCTGCAGCCTGATCCTGCAGTTAGGATCAGGTTATGGATAGTTTTATTTGCTGTAATCAGCAGTTGCTCCTGAAATGCTTTCCTGCTGCTGACCTGCAGCATTATTTCCATGCAGCAGCAGTGAGGAGGTCTTCTGGGCTGCCACAGCTTCCAGGCTTGGTGGGGAAAGGATGTCACACCAGTGCCTAAATGTCCATTCTGGCTATCCTCACAGGGCCGAATCCTCAGTGGGTGAAAAATTGAGAGCTTCACCTTTCTACCTGCTGAGGGTTTGGTCATCTCAAAGCAAAGAAATGGAGGAAAACTCGTTCCCCAGCCATATTTGCAGCCTTTCTCACACACTGCCAGCTCCCCCTTCTTCCCTGCCCCATCCTGTTGGTGTACATCTGCAACTCCCGATTCCTTAAAAGCAAGGGTGAAGGGCTGCAGAAGTGCCTGCCATGTGAAGATACGTGGGTAAAACAAACATTCCCAGGCCAGGTATCTCCCCAACACTCCTCTTGGAGTGGCCAAGACCCAAGGACATCCCGCCCTCCTGACCTTTCTCAGGTTGGGGTAAAGAAGAGCTGGAAGGGCAAGAAGGGACCTGGTGGGAGACATCCCAGGGTGGCTGTCACGTTTGCTGGGTTAATTAGCCAAGACCGAAAGCCATCCCCCCAGCTGCCACTGCACCCCTCCTTATCCCTGACTCTTGCCCAGGGCACCTGGAGCAGTTGGGCCGCTGAGATGGCTGCCAGCCGTGTTGCTGAATAACGTCTCGGCATCTCCTTACACTTCCCCCATCTGCTGGTATCCATCTGCTGTCTCTCGTCCCCTGCTCAGCGTCCCAGTGCCTTGAGGCAGGAGGTGTCTTTTTGTCCCCCATCTGTGAAGCACCTAGCACAGGGGGGCTCCCAGCCCTAATGGAGGTGACACAGAGGACAGCTCTAGCCCAGAGCCAAGGCAACCCCAAGATGCAACCATGCTGTGTGAAGCAGGAGGGTTCATTTAATGTAGAGAGGAGGCTGAACTGCCCTGCCTCTATTTGCTCTCTTTACACCATTGTGTGGATTTTCTTTCACCCTAAGAGAAGCTGTGGGCTCATCCTGGGTATTGAGGTGCATCCCAAAAGCTGGCTCACCACACCCTATGGGAAAGAAACAGCCTCACAGAAATGGAGCCAGTTACTCTGGCAGTGGTATCTTTAGGCCTGGTCTGCACTAGGATTTGGAAGATGAGAATTAACGTGCTTTAATCCTGCAGTCTTGTTGAAGCAATGTATAAATAGCTTATATGTATTAAACACAGCCTTTGCTGCCCAAGCCTGTTACTGCCTTTCAGCTAACACCTCTAGAGAAGGTCCTAACCAGACACCAAGACAGAAAACAAAATAAAACTTTAGACAGCCTGATCTTAAGCAGGGGCGTTTGGAGAGGGAGAGTTAAGGGCACAGATTACACTTCAAGTGACCTTGATGATGCTTTTTTAACTGGCAGGTTTCCTATCATCCTGGCAGGTAAATGCACAGAAAACCATAGCTATAGTACAGTGACTCATGGTCCTCTAGAAAACTCTTCCTGCATGATCCAAATCCTCACTTCAACCCCACAGTATCAGAGAGGAGCCAGCAGGATTGTAGCAGATGACTGAACTAAAATCAACATCTTCAGCATAATTTTTTGGGTAGGCTTTAAACCTGTTCCATGAATCAAAGGAGCTGTATTGGCATAAGGGCTCCCCCACCCCATCCTCCTATATAACTGCATCTAAACTAGTTATATGTCAGGGCTGTGATTGTTTTGGAGTGTATAACACACATGTTCAGCTTCTGAAATATCTTCTGGCCCTGGTGACTTTGCAGTGGCTTTTACAAGGTTTGGATCTGGCCCCTCCTGTTCTGTAGCTGCATCTCTGATTATGTGAATATTAGTGTCTGGGGAAGGCAGAACAAAAAAATCCCCATCTGTCCTGATTCTGAGAGACTCAGGCCTGATACTTCCCTGCCAGTCACTGTGAGTAACGCTGCCCTGCAAGCCCATCCCGGGCAATAAGGGATTGCTTGCGAGAAGTAAAGGTGGAAGAGGAGGATGTCAGACATCCCCTCCTGGAAAGATTTATAAATGCACCATAACCGACTTCACATATTTAGTATCTTGGAGAGTAATTGAAAGAGATCCATATCGATCTTTTCAGAAAGTTCAATTTGTCTAATCCATCCCCTCCCTAGAGCCACATGAAAAATGTTTGAACTTGTAATGCTGGGGTTGAATTCTCTCTGTCACCTCGGTGTAAACCTAGGGAGGCAACTCTGAAGGCCATGGCAGTTTCCATGGTGTAAGGGAGAGCAGAAGCCAACCCCAAGCACAGACCAAGTGTACTGGTGTGTCTGTAGCTGGGTTTGTGTGCTGGGTTTGAGTGGCAGGGTTTTTGGTAGCAGGGGAGGGGACTACAGCAGTGGCCCCCTGTGAGAAGCTTCTCAAAAGCTCCCCCAGCTCCAAGTCAGACCTGCCTCTGGCCAAGGCTGAGCCAATTAGCAATGGTGGCCATGCCTCTGCAATAAGTTATTTAAGAAGGGAAACCTAAGAGGGGGAAGGGGAACATGTGAGGAGAGGTTACGAGAAGGACACCTATGTGAACACCAAGGTTAGTGGAAGGAAGGTAGAGGAAGGGGGGGAGGTGCGCCAAAGCAGAGATCCCCCCTGTATCCCGTGGTGAGATGGCAGGGCTGCCCTCCCTGCCACTCATGGAAGTCACCGGAGGAGCAGAGATTCACCTGCAGCCTGTGGAGGACCCCCGGGACTCTATGGGAAGAAGAAGCCCCCGCTGTTGTAGTCCAGCACTGGGAGGACTGCAACATGTGGAGGTGACCCATGCTGGAGCACCTTGAGAAGAATGCATCCCGTGGGGAGGACTCACAGCAGAGAGAGTTTGTGGAGGACTGTCTCCTGTGAGAGGGACACCACATGGAGCGGGGGAAGAATGCAGAAGAGTGTTTCTCCCACACCTTGGAGGAAGAAGTGGCAGACTGACTGCACCCCCCATCCCCTGCCCCTGCGCTGCTGGGGGAGGTGGTAGAGATATCAGGAACAAAACTGAGCCTGAGAAGAAGGGAAGTATGGGGGGAGGTATTTTTTTTAAGATATGATATGGCTTCTCACTGTCCCATTCTGTCTGTTAAGTGCTGGTTTTGTTAGTGTTTGAATTAAAGTGATGTTCTTGTATTCTTCCCCTAACAAGCCTGTCTTTTGCCTGTGACCGTTAATGGGTGAGTGACCCCTCTCTGTCCTTATGTCGATTCCTGAGCCTTTTGATTCCTTTTTTTCCTTCCCAGGGCTGGAGGGGAAGGGGTGAGTGAAAGGCTGTGTGGTGCTCAGTTGCCCTCTGGGCTCAAACTACGACAACTTGGTTTGAGGAAAACCATTTCTGTCACTGAAGGTTTCCAGTGATTTTATGGGATGGGCATTATGTATCCATGTTGTGGTGTGAATGCCACGGATTTTTTGCACAAAAAATGAAAAAAAAAAAAAAACAGATGCTTTTGTGATTAAGAAATCAGACTGGGACTTGTATAATCTGTGTTTAATTCCCAACCCAGCTGTAGATTGCGCTCTGCCCTTTAGAGAAGTCATTTATGCTCAGATCCATAAAGCTATTTAGGTATCTAACACTCACTGATTTCAGTGGGAGCTGGGATCTAAGTGCCTTTAAGGATCTGAGTCTTAATCTCAGTACAGCTCAGGGTTAGGAACCAAACCTATTAGATCACGATCTGGTACTTCTTTTCTCCTATTGGCTGTGTGCTTATTTGTGTCCATTTGGAATATAAGTCTGTATGTGCCTGTACAGCATCTAGCACAGTGGGATCCTGATCTCAGCTGTTGCTGGAAAAATATAATACAAATGTGATCACAATTGCAAAAAAAAAAAAAAGGCATTAAGAGCTAAATGTCAAGAAAAGAATCTAAGGACCTTAATATTACAGTCTATTTTTTAATGTTCACTTGTACTTTAAAAATTATTAGCAAACCCCATTTCTTTTACTGTGCATTTATCTCCTGTGGCCTTTTAAATTATTCAGCCCTTCTAGCAACCCTTCCTCAAATCATCTCAATTATTTTACAAGTGTGAATTAGGCTTTGCATCGTACCCTTCCACACATGGGGTTATTACCTTGCTTACTTTGCATTTCAGGAAACTGAGTTACAGATCTTTGCCCCAAACAAAGGGTACATAAATAAGCACTTAGGTCTTGAAACAGCAAAACATCCCAATAAATGCTTCCCTGGAACAGACCCGCAGTCCCCTTGTTTCAATCAGTTACAAGTATCCCAACTTTAACCAGGTCTCTGAGGATGGGAGTCCCAGTTCCACTCCTCTGGTTACTAAACCACTCTTTTCTGCCACCTCCTCCTGATCCTCACTGGGTTTATTCTTCTAATAACAGCATTCTTCACTCTAAGATTGTCCCTCTTACTCAGTAAGAGCAGGCAATGTGTGGTCCTTCATGTGATTTTATGCCAATAGGAACATAAAACCAAGCAACCACAGAGAACACACTGTTTTCAGGGTTGTGCAGTCTTTCTGAATAAGAAACTGTTTAAACCTTGTACCAGATACACCATCAGTTGTCTGGAATTGTGTGCACAGCATGAGGACTGCAGGTGTAACCTTTGCTAATAGCCACCAGGGAGAGCTGGACAAATGTCAGAGATTTTTCTCCATTCTCATTCCCCTGAGCTACCCCATGCTGTGCATGAGATGTGGGGAAATTCCCTGCCTGCAGTTGACAGTTGGGACTTGCAGGGACTCAGGAATAGCTGTGTGTTATCACACTTGAACATGAAAAGCCAACCTCAAAATCTAAGCCTGTTTCCAGGAACAGCAAGACACTTCCATGGACAAGCACTGGTTTCTTCTTGTCTGGGGCACATTTCCCCTAGAAATAGCAACTATCCTTGATATTCCTGCATTTTTTAAAAGTGAAAGTTCCTAAACTTGTGGCACTGCCCTCCTGCTCTTTGGATTTCAGTATCCCCAAGGGCCAGATCCTCTCTGAACATTCACTGCACAGAGGCAAACCATGCTGTGTGGGGAGTACCGAGAATGAACGGGGAACCAGAGTCATCCAGTGCTTCCTGGCTGTAATGGTTCTACTACCCTCTCTAATGACTACTATCGTCTCTTGGTTTTTCAGGTGGGTAGTGATGATATTACCAGGAGAAGTCCAAAATCAATGAAGAGAGATTTCAGGGCCTTGGGGAAATTCGTTAAGGGGTCGGGGGCACAAATTGTGTTCTCCTCCATCCCTTCAGTTGCAGGGATGGATGAGGAAGATTACAGGAGAACTCAACAGATGAACTTGTGGCTCTGAGACTGGTGTTACCGGCAGGGCTTTGGATTTTTCAGTCACGGGTTAGTATACAGGACGCCAGAGCTTTTGGCATCAGATGGGATGCACCTGTCCCAGAGGGGGAAAAGGATCTTGGGGCAGGAGTTAGTTGGGCTCATTGACAGAGCTTTAAACTAGATTTGAAAGGGGAAGGGGACAAAACTGGAACTCCCAGATATAAGCCCCAGGGTGGATTACCAGAGTTTGTGTGATGGTGTGCCAGAGACAACCCTCACCCTGCAATCTCAGTGGAGGCAAGGGATGGAGACATGCAGCACAACAAAGATGCAAGGGATATGGATGGATCAGTAACCGTGGTAACACCTGTGAAAGGTCAGGCCAGACTTAGGACCTCTAAAAGCAAAAAGGTGCTGGGGACATCAGCCCATCTGAAGTGCATGTATACCAATGCACACAGCATGGGTAACAAACAGGAGGAGCTTGAAGCCATGATGCAACAGGAAAATTATGATGTAGTGGCTATTACAGAAGCATGGTGGGATGTCTCCCATGACTGGCGTGCGCCACTTGATGGCTACAAGCTCTTTAGAAGGGATAGACAAGGAAGGAGAGGCGGTGGGGTGGCGCTGTATGTTAGGGACTGTTATGATTGCCTTGAGCACAAGTATAGTGAAGACAGGGTGGAGCGTCTTTGCATTAGAATCAGGGGGAAGGCCAACAGGGCAGATGTTGTAGTAGGAGTCTACTATAGGCCACCCACCCAGGACAGAGAGGTGGATGAAATATTCTATAGGCACTCAGGAGAAATATCACGATCGCTTGCCCTTGTTCTTGTGGGAGACATTAACTTCCCAGACATCTGCTGGAAATACAACACAGCAGAGCGGGACCAGTCCCGGAGATTCCTGGAATGTGTGGGAGACAACTTCCTGACACAGCAGGTGAGTGAACCGACCAGAGAAGGTGCCCTGCTGGATCTCCTCTTTGTGAACAGAGAAGGACTGGTGGATGTGGCGGTTGGAGGCCGACTAGGGCACAGCGATCGTGAAATAATAGAGTTCTCTATTCTTAGAGAGGCCAGGAGAGGGCTAAGCAGAACTGACATCCTGGACTTCCAAAGGCCTGACTTTGTCTTGTTTAGGCACCTGCTTGACAGAATCCCTTGGGAGATGGTCCATAAGGGTATAGGGGTCCAGGAAGGCTGGGCACTCTTTAAGAAGGAAGTGTTAATGGCTCAGGAACAGGCGGTCCCCAGGTGCTGTAAGAGAAGCCAGCGGCAGAGAAGACCACCCTGTCTGAACAGGGAGCTTTGGCTGCAACTCAGGGAGAAAAGGAGAGTTTACAGCCTTTGGAAGAAGGGGCTGGCCACTCACAGTGATTACAAAGAGGCTGTGAGGCTATGCAGGGCAGAAATCAGGAGGTCTAAAGCCCAGCTGGAAATTACCCTGGCTTCAGCAGTCAAGGATAACAAGAAATGTTTCTATAAGTACATCAACAGCAAAAGAAAGACCAGGGAGAGTCTCCATCCTCTGCTAGACGCAGGAGGAAACATGGTAACAAGTGATGAGGAAAAGGTGCTTAATGCCTTCTTTGCCTCAGTCTTTAATAACAAAACTAGTTCTACTGAGGGAATCCATGCTCCTTCAGCAGCAAGACAGAGATTGGGAGAACGACCCCCCAGCATTCCAGGAGGAGATAGTCAGTGACCTACTGCATCACATAGACATACACAAGTCTATGGGACCCGATGGGATACAGCCAAGGGTGCTGAAGGAGCTGGCTGGGGTGCTCGCCAAGCCGCTTTCCATCATTTACCAGCAGTCCTGGCTGACCGGGGAGGTCCCGACAGATTGGAAATTGGCCAACGTGACGCCCATATATAAGAAGGGTTGGAAGGATGATCCGGGAAATTACAGGCCTGTCAACTTGACTTCGGTGCCCAGGAAGCTGATGGAGCAGCTCATCCTGAGTACCATCACACAACACATGTGGGACAACCAGATGGTCAGGCCCAGTCAGCATGGGTTTATGAAAGGCAGGTCCTGCTTGACAAACCTGATCTCCTTCTACGACAAGGCAACCTGCTTATTGGATGAGGGAAAGGCTGTGGATGTTGTCTACCTTGACTTTAGTAAGGCCTTTGACACCGTTTCCCACAGCATTCTCCTGGTGGAACTGGCTGCTTGTGCTTGGATGATCGCACGCTTTGCTGGGTAAAAAACTGGCTGGATGGCCGGGCCCAGAGTTGTGGTGAACGGAGTTAAATCCGGTTGGCGGCCGGTCACGAGTGGTGTCCCCCAGGGCTCGGTTTTGGGGCCACTCCTGTTTAACATCTTTATTGATGATCTAGACAACTGGATTGAGTGCACCCTGTGAGAGACGAGAAACCAGGCCTGCGAGAAACTAAGAAAAACAGCCTGAGAAAGCAAAAGTTGAGGCTGATTGAAGAAATGCCTCAAACACTCACAAGACAAAACTATGAGTCACAGGGTGCATTCTGTGGAGGTCGAAGCTGATAAGGCTGCCCCAATAACACAAGATGGGGCTGGAGGAGGGAGCCCTGTGGAGACAGGACGGCTCTGCTCTGGGGCACCTGGCCAAAACCTCAAGGGCCATCTGTCCGGTGAATGACCTTTGCTTCATTATCCACAAAATGCATATTAAAGTTAACACCCCTCAATATGCTAACGAGGGCTAACATGATCATGCTAATTACATCATCCCATGAAACACCTTACCCTCCCCGTACATGGGATACGTAGGTATGTGGGTCGACCTAGGGGATGGACCCAAGGAAAGTGGGTATAAATCAAGGGGAGGGGGGGAAGAAAGGGGGGAGCCCGAAGGAGTGCAGTGAAGCGAAGAAGACGGATACAAGCGAAAAAGACGGCTGCCTCCTGTGCCTCCTGGAACCCTCGCTGGCAGGATCAGCACAGAAACCCAGACCGGTGATCTATATTTCCCCATTCCCTCTATCTCCCTCTTTTCCCTTTCCCATTAAGCAATGCAAGGCATATTGTATTGCTTGCCACAACTTGCTATATACTTAGCCAATTATCGTGTGTTCAATTAGTACACTGTGGGTAGTTAATAAATGTTTGGACTTGGAGACTTGTTGACCGCTCCATTGGGGATTTGCGAATCTGAGTCACTTGTCTCCCTCGTCTGAGCGGGATGTGACACTCCCTCAGTACGTTTGCAGATGACACCCAGTTGGGTGGGAGTGTTGATCTGCTCGAGGGTAGGGAGGCTCTGCAGAGAGACCTGGACAGGCTGGAGCGATGGGCTAAGGCCAACTGGAGGAGTTTCAATAAGGCCAAATGCCGGGTGCTGCACTTGGGCCACAACAACCCCCAGCAGCACTACAGGCTTGGGGAGGAGTGGCTGGAGAGCTGCCAGTCAGAGAGGGACCTGGGGGTGTTGATTGACAGCCGGCTGAACAGGAGCCAGCAGTGTGCCCAGGTGGCCAAGAAGGCCAATGGCATCCTGGCTTGTATCAGAAATAGTGTGGCCAGCAGGGACAGGGAAGTGATCTTACCCCTGTACTCGGCACTGGTGAGGTCGCCCCTCGATGACTGTGTTCAGTTTTGGGCCCCTCACTACAAAAAGGACATTGAATGACTCGAGCGTGTCCAGAGAAGGGCAACGAAGCTGGTGCAGGGTCTGGAGCACATGTCGTACGAGGAGTGGCTGAGGGAACTGGGGGTGTTTAGTCTGGAGAAGAGGAGGCTGAGGGGAGACCTCATCGCCCTCTACAGCTACCTGAAAGGAGGTTGCAGAGAGCTGGGGATGAGCCTCTTTAACCAAGTAACAAGCGATAGGACAAGAGGGAATGGCCTCAAGTTGCGCCAGGAAAGGTTTAGACTGGATATTAGGAAGTATTTCTTTCCAGAAGGGGTTGTTGGGCGTTGGAGTGGGCTGTCCAGGGCAGTGGTGGAGTCCCCATCCCTGGAAGTTTTTAAGAGTAGGGTTGACCCAGCGCTGAGGGATATGGTGTAGTTGAGAACGGTCAGTGTTAGGTTAATGGTTGGACTAGATGATCTTCAAGGTCTTTTCCAACCTAGATGATTCTGTGGTTCATATCATCCTAAAAGAGTAAGAGGGATTTGAAGGGGATGTTATGGTATTGTTTTGAAACCACCTTTTGGTATAAAGTAATTAATTAATTTCCTGAATTAAAAGGAGCCTTGTAATGCCTAGTGGTTTGTCAGTACACCTAAGAGTCGCCTAACCAGGATGAAATGGGGAGAATCACACCAGGAGGAAGCCATTATCCATTTCGTATCCAGGAAAATGGGAGCAGTTCTACCTGGCATTTAATTCATGAGTGTTGCTGATGGGTTTAAGGCTCTTCTGGTTTTCTCATGTGTGTGGGGAAAAAGCAACAACCAATGACAGAGCTCTTTAAATAAATTGAACGACTTTCTTTCCTCTACTCAGTTGCCCTCTCTATCACATTCCTAGCTCTCACTCCTTTCTTTCTTCCCTATAAAAAATAATCAGTGCAAAATAAATGAGTGAAAAGCCATCATCTTACCAAAGCATCTTTGTGGATAGGTTTAATTTCCTGCCCTGCTGTGTTTTTGTATGTGTGTGTTTTTCTTTTCCTCAAAGGAGGGAAGGAAATAAAGAAAAAAGCAATGGGAGACAAAATAAAGAGAATCAAGAACTTGACAGCCAATAAAGAGAAGGGATATTTAGGAAAAGAGCAACCTGATCCTGCCTGCATTTCCATGAGTATATTGTCCTTGAACCAAAAGGATCAGCCATCTCTATAAGGATCTGAGAGGGGGAGTAAAACATAAAGCAGGTGGTGTCTACCAGAGAAATGAAGTTTGGCATTCCTTCACCCTCCCTTTCAACTCAGAGCATCTTTGTACGAAGCATCAGCAGCCACGTGAAACAAACTGTGGGAGTGCGCAAGGGGCTTGTAATTTATGACCACTGTCAGGGGAGGTCTTTTTTGGTCTCTGCCTATTGCAGAGGCAAGTGGGGCTAGGTGGCATCCCCGATCATGCAGCATGTGAGTTGGCATGCCACAAGCCTTCCTTGGAGAGAAAGCCAGGATGCTCTCTTGCAAGATCCAAGAGTCAGTGCATGTGGTAGAACAGATAGGAACAAGCCACAATGTGGCAACATTGTATCTGGTGTGTGGAAGAGACAGTGAGAGTCAAGCTAGGCTGATCTTGGTCCTGCCTATATCAAATCCAAGCTGATTTATTAGGAGAGGCTCAGTGCTGAAGGAGACATACGAGGGGTAAAGTTTGTTCTCGTATACTGGTGCCTCAGTAACTACCTCTCTCTGGAGAAGAGGAAAAAGAAGCAAAAAATTGAGGTGGCTTGATTATTATTCACCAAAATATGCTGGATTCCCTTGAGCAAGAATCTGTCAAAGCTCTGCCTGTTAGGAAATATCTGTTAACACAGTATGTACAAGTCCAGCAAGGTCTGATCCCTGGTACTTCAAGTAGATGGCAATTTGTTAACTCTCTGGAAGATCTCAAAGTTCTTCATAGGGTAGTTTTATTTATACAGTTTTTTAGAGCAAGGATCAGAAACACAATGCTGACAAGCTAAATATTTTGAGTTTTTTAAATCAATCCCTAATTTACAGTATCCAGCTTGAAACACCAATTGCAGTAGGGACCCCCCCTCCCCAAAGCACATACACAATGAGCATACAAGACATGTAGGCACTAAAAGAAGTGACAGCCAGTTTTAATTTTTCTCTAGAAATGACTTGCTCAGCGTCTATGAAGTAAACCAACAGCTGAGCTAGGAAAAAAAAAGCCATGTCTCTGAACTCCCAGCTCTCAACAACACTGTAATGGTGTGTTAAAAGTCTAGATAGGGCTGCGAATCAAAGACTGTCCTCATGGCAGGACCTGGGCAAGATGGGTGGCTTTTTTGGGCTCACACCAGCAGCTCACCTGAAACAGAGAGGGAATGAGCCACCAAGACAGGCTACTTGCTGGTGAGATTCATTTTGTCTGCAGCTCCTTGGAAGGATTTCTGTGCCTCTATTTCTCCACCCCTTAGGGAGAGAACAGCTCCCATCAGGAAAAAAAAAAAAAAAAAAGAAGGGAAAATGTATTTGGGTTGTATAATTTGAGCACGAAGCTGACATAAAAATAAGGGCTTCAGCATCTGGGCTTGGTGAGGGAGGGGAAGAGGGAAGAATTGGATGGGGCGTAAGGAAATAACAATTTTCTATCACCTGAAGTATTGTTTAACGCTTTATTTTAAAATGCTGACAGCTTCTGCACAGGTGTATCCACGATAGAAGCAGCCTGCTGGTACATTGATAAAGTATTAAGATGAGTGCAGAGCTGGGCATGATACAAAAAGATGAGAGCTCCTTGCAGCTGAATTAAGGCAACGCGCACAAAGTAACCATTACCTGGCAAAGGATCATTTTGATGCTGATGTCGTTTGTTTTGATTTCAGATCAAAGGGAGGCTAGGTGGTTTAGGGCTGGTGCTTCGAGCTGCATGGTTAACTTATCTGTGCCATTCAAGCAGGCATCACATTGTCTGCTTGCAAGTAGAGAAAGATCTGAAACACAAGGGAGGGATGGAGAGACAAGGGGGAAAAGCAACAACTCCATACTGGGGAGCGGTGCAGCCTCAAGCCCTGCAGAAGTGCATTTAAATACCTGTCTTCTTTACAAAAGCTGGGTGCAAGGTCCTCCTGCTGTTCTCAGTCTAGATAGTCTCACTCCAGATCCAGATCTGAGGTTGTCTCTGCTTTTAGGAAGCTCTTGCTCCTGTGCTGGTATACCCTCCAGGTCTGCAGCCCTGAGCCAGTGTAACATCACCTCGTTATGGAAAACATTATCTCAGTATACCGTGGAGGGTGGGCACAGCTGTACTGGTGTAAAAATGCCTGATGCCAGCATGCTTTTACTTTCCTTCTGCTATTTGTGTGTGCGTGTGTGTATTTATATGTCAGTATAACCATTTCTATACAGGTATTATAATGCCTCTAATAGAGAAGTTTTGTCATCCTGATCATGCTGCTACAGTTAAAACACTGCAGTTTTTCTCCTTCAACAGACCTAAACACAGTCCTGCAAAGTGTTAAGCCCTGTCAGTTCCTGCTGGCTTCAAGGGAACCTCAAAGCCTCTTTTGAGAGGGTCTCAGCAACTCTCTCTGCACCCCGAAGGAGAACTGTGCCCCAGGTTAATGAAAAGTAGGGCAGCCTTATACTATCAGTTGTCTGAGAGGGTGCCTGGCATTTTGAGAAGGAGCGACAGAGAAAATTCAAGTTACCAAGGCAATGGGCAACCTCAACATAGTGAAGGTAGATGTAAAAATACAGGCAAGAGACAGACACAGCTGCTCTGAGACAGGCTCACTACATGCCATGTCTCAGTTTCCCTTTGATTTTGAGGCAGAAGATTATGCTGGCTCACCGCAAATCAGCATGATGGAGATGTTGCAGTCAAGATTTCTGACGTGCCGCTAAATGATCTGCTCTCTCTAAAGTGCAAATATCTTGTTTGTGTTGCATCCGAGTCAAATAGATTTGCTTTTCTGCTGCCCCTGCTGGAGACCGCACAGAAGTGAGTTGTGCAGTGTATGATCCCATCCCAGCTCATGCACACTGCAAATGAAAAAAGATAACTCCAAGTCTTTCTCTCCTTTCTTTCTCCTGCCAGACTGGGCCAAATCTTGATCTCATTTATATCGCAGTAATTCTGGAAGAAATTCAGGCGAGTCAGTTCCTCTAGATTTATATGGGTATAACTGAGAGCAGAATTCATCACCACGTCTCCATAGATGGCTCCTAAACAGAGAAAAATACTAAGGTCTCCTTTATCTTGACAGCACAAGATGGCTCAATAAATGTAAAGCACATGTTATATAACAGTAGAATAATCTATGGTATTGAGGGCTCACAGATCCTGAAAGTCTTTTCCGCTTGCAAGGGGGGGAATTAAATAAGGAGAAAAATATATATTGAATAAAGTGCTTTGTGGAAGACATTGGCCTGTCAGCCTTGCACAGCCTCTGAATCAACAGCTAGGCTTTGATGAAAAACAGGCCTTGGGAGAAAGATAAGGAACTGCTGAGTTGTGCCAAGGTGGCAGGGAAAAACAACGGCCAGCTGCAACACTGAACTGTGGCAAAGTACTGAGCTGTGAGAAGTTACCGCTGCGTGAACAGCGCGTGAACGAGAGGGTGATTGGTCTGCACAGGGTGTGTTAGAGTGGTCTTATGCTGACAGGAGAAAAGGTTGATAGCTGTCTAATTGCTGATTTGCTAATTATGAAGTAAGAGCTTTACCAACAGCATCCGAGAGCATAAGTATGTACCGTTGTAACAATAAATTCTCTTTTTCCTTCTGCACTTCATGGTGAGTCCATGCCTCAATTGCCACAGTGCTTGTTGCAGAATATTTTTTTAAATACTGAACTGTAAAACCTAAAGTAGGGCAATACTCTCCCTTTCAACAATACTTTGACTTCCTACTGTCAGCAGATGCAATATGCATAGGATTCAGAAAGATCCCATTAAAATTCATTAAACCATGTTTCCAGCTATTTAGTATATTTTGAAGAAAAGAAACCTATTGCCTATTCTGTTCCATATGATGGCCTCTTTGACTGCAATTAACCCTTCATTCATGGGTCTTTCTATCCAACTAATGTCCCACCCCATGCCTTCTGATGCATTTTTAATACCACAGCTAATACCGCCATCTAAAATCCTCCAGCAGTCACCATGCAATAGAGCTCTTTGCACAGGCAAGGTACTGTAAATCTCCATAAACAGTGCTTGGATGAACAGCAAATTCAGATAAGTGATGTGTTCTTTTTCATGCCTTCCAGTTACAAACGGGGGATGCTCTTCATCCTTCAAGGTAGATTTTTATCTGGGAATGATGCTGGTTTCATACCTGCCCAGGGGATTTAGTTGCTGGGTTTGAGGAAGCTGGGCAAGAAGGGGTGTAAGGAGGAGCAAGAGGGCATAAATAAATAGTGAAACAATAAAGAGAAGTCTAGTAATACACATGCAAATAAACCTCCAAAATTAAAAGGCAAAACAATAATGGATCCAGGAAAATCAAGAGATGTTATACAAAGTGTCAACTTTATCTGTCTAAACTGTAAAACTCTGGTCTCTTTATTACATGGTTGACAGAGACTCAGGACCCAATCTGGTCTAGTCCTGAATGTGATAAACTGTGACCAATTTCAGATTGGAGCTGCTAAGTGGAGAGGGGGATTATAGCATGCAAAACAGAAGCAACCAGAAACATTCCTGTTCCCCCCTTCCTCTTTTCTCATCTGATAAATGAGCTGGTTTGTTAAAACAGGGAGTGGAGCTGGAGGGACCAGGGAAAAGGATTTGGTATAAAAAAACTGAATATGAGAACGGAAAATATTCTGTGTTTCTCTTTGCTCAGAGCAAATCCCATTCCCAGGCCAAATCTGATCAGAATCTGTCCATGAAAAAATCAGGAAGGAAATATTTTGAAATATAGGAAGGGTCTCAGCCTGATCCCCACTATAAGGTATTCAAGGTACACAGTGTTTCTTTCATGATTTCAGTATTCTGCCACAGCTATGAAGGAGTGTTATTTCTGAGTCACAGAATTATGCTTTTCACTTGGCTTCTGTAACACCCCTACGCTTAATTATTTCATCTAAACTGCAGATTTCCATGGATCCAGCAAAGCATTTAAGCACCTGCTCAACTTTAAGAACCTATTGCGTTCTGGGAGGCTTTCCACAATATGAATTAAGTGCACGCTTTGCTGGATGGACAGCTCTATAACATAACTACATTTCATCTAGAAGAGATACAGGCCCTTTCCTAAGGGGTTTGCTGCTGTTTAGTACATCAGTCTAAAATTTGTCCATGAGTGTATGTGCCTTTTTTATTGAAGACTTTGTCATATCTGATTAAACTCTGAAACAGTGTTTGTGATTAGTCTTGGACAACTCGGAAAAGACTAATCCTGGCACTGCAGGATGAGACACGAGCATTACAGTTTGTGTATCAGATGTGAGTATCACCCTAAGCCACTGGCAAGCCAATCTGAAGTCTGCCTGCTTAACAGAGAGGCCTTGCCATTGCCTTGCTCTGTCAAATCAGGGTATTTTAAAGAGAAAGCAGAGTGATTCTGTTTAAAATGCACAAGACATCTGTACAGAGGATGAGAATTTCAAAGTACAGCACAAGTCTTACTTTATTGGGAAGTATTATTGTCATTGTTCTTCCAGAGATGGAAAGGGAGGAGAAAAAAATTTATAAGAACTCAACTCTGCAAAATTTGCAGACCTGAGTGGTGGGCTAAGTGTGACACAGCAAGCTGTGGAAAAAGATCAGCAATCAAAAGTAAAAAATCTGGTCTCTCAGCTTCCTGTTCAAAGACACATGATGCACTTTCCTCCTACCCAAGAAAGAGTAGCAAGTGCACACTAAAAATGTAGAGGTTAAACACCTGTATAGGGGGATATGTCAACTGCTCCACGCTCCATTGGCACTGGTCATGTTGCCTGTAACACCATGGAAATGTGTGTACAAGTTAACAGCAAAGTTCAGTCGCTGTGAGATATGTATGGATTCGTCTGCTTTAATTGTTTCCATGATTTAAGCGTTAGGCAGCAGGAAATTAATCTGGGCAATAGTCAAGACAGTATGCACAAAGCTGGGTCCAATATTGCTAAAACAAGCTGGCTAAAATGAAAAAATGCAGCTGTGACTCTCCGCCCGATACCAACACACACACATACATGCACGCACGCACACAAAACCAGCCCTGATTACTATTCTTATTACTTATGGACACAGATGAAAAGCCAAAGGGGGCATGGTAATGCACACAGATGCTGATTAGCTGGAGATTATATTGATGATGTAATAAAAATTCACTTTGTCTCTTAAACTGCACCAGGACAATCAAAGAGAGATTAGATACAAATCAGAGAGAATGAATAATAGAAGGGAGAGGTAACATCATAAACCATAACTCCCTGCAAAATGTTCTACTTCTGAGTGCCCCCAGTCAGAATAAATAAGGGCTGGAGGGTGTAAATACAGCCCAAATGTACATAGGAAGGAGGCAGATGTGGCTTTGTACGTGTATTATTTATCAATAAGCAGCCAAATATGCACATCTACCTGCACAGGCTTGCAAATAGACACACATACACATCTACATGCATGCACCTTTCTCTGTTGAATGGATGATGAGAGGGAGCATGAGAGAGAAAGCACTGTATTTGGAGAGGGATGGATGGACAGAGAAAGTGTATGGGGCGAATGATTAGTGTTATAAGAGACAAATGGTATTTGTTGATCAGATAAAGGGTGAGGTTATAAGAGACATATGGTATTTTTCAATCAGATAAAGGGTGGGAGCCTGGGTATGTGCATGTCCGTTTGGTGTGATTTACGATTACGATAAGAGGCAAATGGCATTTGTTAGTCAGATAGTTTACAAAGAGTGAAGGCCTGAATGTGGGCATGCCTATTTGAAGTGATTTACACCAAGTCTGCAATTAGCGATATCCTGTAAAGTAGGCATAGAGGTGAGCTATGCCATATAAGGGAAAAACCTGAGAGGGTCAGCAGAAGAGAACGCAGAGGAAGACTACGACCCCCCCCCAGCAACAAAAGGCGCAGCCGCAGATGAAACCAAAAAGACCACGTCACCACAGAACCTGAAGATTATAAAAAGAGACTGCCAAAGAGGAGGGGCGCGCGCCGTTGGTGGAGCAGTGACTCCCCGGCCGCCCAGCACTGCTTTACTTGCTCAACTGCTTGCTGAATTAATAAATTTTATAAGTCACTTGATTTGGCTTCTGAAAGTTATTTTCCCCAATTTCTAACAATTAGAAGCATACGGGAAATGATCTGAGCAAGAAATATGTGAACTTGAGGGAAAAAACTAACTCAGTCTCTACTTGACAGGGTAAGAGACACACATGCAAACCCTCACATGCACATGTATTTACCTAGACATATACCAGTATGTGTCCCTGTCTGAAAAAAGGATCCCTCCAGCTACAAAAAATCCCAGTCAGAGAGAGATGAGAGAAAACTTTCTCCTCTTAGAGTGCTTGCTTGAAAAGGAGCAGAACTCCTGCATGTCCAACATTGGTTTAAGTTTACTGACCATGTTTAATATTTGATTAAATCTTTGGCATAGCTGACTATCCTGATCTGAATAGATGATCTGATACTTTCTCTTGTAGTAAAGCCAACCATAAATAATAGCTGTCCTCTGACTACTGCTGCCTTATGAATACGAGTAGAATTTTGCCACATCTGAAAACCTGCTACCTGCTTCTGGATTCTTTTCAGCTGATTGGTATTTTCAGCTGTACTTTATGAAATCAAACAAAAAACCCCAAAATGCTTCTCCCAGACATGGAGGGGGCTGCAATTTATTAGTAGCTGAGGGAAAAATCCCTTCCTTCCAAAGTCTTTCCTGGCTTAAGTATTTTAACTGTTCTCCTCGCTGTACTTTTTGCCTGTGGTTTGCATTATTACTTGCTAAATACATCAGAAAATGCTCATCAGCTTGCTCATCAGCTTGGGCACATTTGTGTGGTTGCCCACACATACACATACACATACACATACACACACACACACACACACACACACATGTACCCAGCAATTTTATAAATAAATCACAGTCACAAGGGTGAGGAGAGGGCATGTGGTGCTTCAAAAGGGAGAAGAACAGCAAAAAAGAAAGGATGTCTCCAGGATCAGAAAATAGGGGCTGTCAGAGTTTCTTTGTGCCTCTTAATGCCCGTGAGATGGCCACTGCTGCTGATCACAGAAGGTGAGAGAAGGGGACACCAACCCGGGCTGCTTTACCCCTGGCCACCTAGATGAGGAAATGTCTAATCCCTCAACACAGACAAAAAACAAGCCTAAATAATCAGCCTACATGCTTTACACCTCAAGTGAGACAAGGCTTGTGTAATGGTTTAGCCCCTGCCGGGGTCTGAGACCACGCGGCCGCTGCCCCTCCCCCACAAAGGGAGTGAAATATAAAGCCCCAAAACTGAGAGAAGGAAAGGTTTAATACAACAGTGCAACAGCAACACAACAAACAACAACAATAACAGTAATAGTGATAGCAATGAACAGAGCAAAATCTCTACCAATACAGCAGTGAGAGGACCAGATGTACAAAGCCACGCGCCCCGCGCTCCCGCGCCAGGATGTGACTTCCGCATGGGATCTGAATAACCCGGCTAGAGCTCCCCCCACTGCTGGCGAAACTTAACCCTATCCTGGCTACACCAGGACAGCTTGCCAGGAGAGGTAATATCTTTTATTAGACCAACTGATATAGTTGGAAAAAAATAGACAAGTTTTCAGGCACACAAGGAAGTCTGTCATTTTTTTCCCAGCTATATCAGCTGGACTAATAAAAGATTACAAATGTTGTCGCATTTATAACCTTAGACCATCACCACTAAAGCTACAGCATGACTTCTACCTTAGATACACACAAAGCTCTTTACAAAGCTGGATATCATAAATTCCTCTTTACACATAGCAAACTGAGGAAGAACAAGATCTAAGAATGTGATCTGGCCAGACACAGAAGGGTCGTAAGAGGGCTGGGCTAGAAATAGGCTCCTAATCCCTTCCTACCTACCTCTGAATGAAGAAGACTCCGACACAGCACTACATCGAAGGCTTATTTTGACTTCTTTCTTTAATTTGGGATTGCTAGATAAGGGTCCTGGAGCTCAGGGGTAGTTATGTTTCAAAACAGCAGGGAAAAATATTTTTGCATGAAGCTGAACTGTAGTCCCAGAAGGGACTGCCAGGAATAGTTAAGAATAAGATCATGATTTTAAGAATTCAAAGGAAAATGTATGCAGGATTTTTGTTCAGGTGTGAGAAATCTGCTGCTGATTGAATGAAACAAGAAAAGTTAAAAAAAGGTGCAATTGCATTGGTGAAATTATAGACTTACTGCACTGTTTTATTTTTTTAATCTTTGAAAGAGGACATTGAACTTTGAACCTCAAAAGAAAGAAAAACCACCACCTTTTCCGTCTACTCTCTCAGTAGTTTACATATAGAAATACATATGCTTGTATATCTGTGTGTGTATACTTTGTGGGTGTGGGTCTTTCTGGTACTACCCATAGCTTTTTTCTTTTTGAAAATACTTGGTCAGTATGGCTCCCTTTTCCCAAACCCTGTTCAGGGAATAGCTGAGAAAGGAGAGGAGAGATAGTTAACGTGGTCTGAGACAATCAGAGTGGTGACTCATGACATGAACCAGTGAAGTGCTCTCTACAGGGGTGACAGCCAACAACAGCACGAGGGCAAAATGTTGGTGCAGAGCTGAACAGAGGGAAGAGGAGTGTGAACAGAGATGGTGAGAGCTGGGGAAACAGGTCTGTAGCAGCAGAGGTTAGCTATGGAAAATAAACAACTCATGAGCACAGGTAGGCTGAGAAGGACATTGTGGGAAACAGGCAGTGAGCCTGGAGCAGCGCCTGGGAAGGGACCTGACCCTGGGGAGAGCTGTGAGCTTGGGGTCCATGCACCCATGCTTGCCCCTGCAACCAGGGGAGGAAGGGAGGGTGAGGAGCTGGTCTTGGATGCAAACCCAGCCAGCAAGAGCCCAGGTGCAGCACTTGTAAAGGAAATGCAGGGGCCAGGGATGGAGAACCGAGCCTGGGGAGTGAGTTGCTCGCCCAGCAATCGGACCTATGTCTTTTGCTGGGTAGCATGGAGCAGGGTTGCTAGGCTTGCAGGTGGCTCGGCTATTTCTTTTTGGATTAAGAAGCTGCTGCCGGAAGTCCTGTCCCTGGATCAGCATAGGGGAGAAGACAGGGGAATGACACACCTATTGTGCAACTCCTTTTATGAATAAACTTGTAAAATCTAATTCTACCAGCATCTCTCTGGCCTTTTTCAAATGAGCCAGTCAGTAACAAATGATCATTTAAACACACAAAGCAGCCATTATATGGCAGAACAGATTGAGGCTAATGCAACACACGTTCCCCTCCAAACAAGAACCCAACATTCCTTCTTCAATTTTTTTCCCCATCTGCAAATGCTGTCAGTAAAGCTGAGTATTATATAAATAATTAAACAAATACTTTCCCTGCTGCCCCCAGGCCTTTGAAACTGAGACGTAGTTGGATTTCAGGCAATCAACATCACATTTGCACACTCACACTGCACACATGCTTCCTCTCCACCTTTGACAGAATATCATTGACTTGAGTGCACTGTGATGATTTCAAATAGACTAGGGGTTAGATAAATGACTCTACATATATATGTACACACGTGCACACTCCAGCTCCTCAATTTATTTCATAAAAGACAGATGGGATGGAAACACAAAAATAAACCCCTACATACATTGCTAATGATGAACTAACTAAAACTCCAACTGAAATAATAAAATTTAAAAAAAAACAGTGAGCCTGATTCATTTGCTTGTCAGATCTTTGCTGTAGGAGATCACTTGAAACTCCCCTTTTAAATGAAAAGGTTTCTAAATTAATTTTGCTGTGGCTGGATAATAGAGGTCACTGGAATCTTCTTTATTCCCCACAATAAGCTACTTCTTGGGTAGCAGCAGTGAAAACTCCCTTCTGGACTACCTTGCTCTGCCAAAGTCAGGGACATTCATATCCCTGCTTAAGGGTTCACATGGTGTCTGTCTGTTGTTTGTGAGGCTGGGTCAGAGTCTAGCTACTAACTTGAGAGTGTTGGGTTGGTCCTCAGCAAATGGACGATGACTGCCAATCCCATCTACCTCTACTGAGGGCAGGAGTATACTTGTGTCCTGGTTTAGCCAGGATAGGGTTAAGTTTCGCCAGCAGTGGGGGGAGCTCTAGCCGGGTTATTCAGATCCCATGCGGAGGGACATCACATCCTGGCGAGGGAGCGCGGGGCGAGTGGCTTTGTACATCTGGTCCTCACTGCTGTATGGGTAGAGATTTTGCTCTGTTCATTGCTATCACTATTACTGTTATTGTTGTTGTTTGTTGTGTTGCTGTTGCACTGTTGTATTAAACCTTTCCTCATCTCAGTTTTGGGGCTTTATATTTCACTCCCTTTGTGGGGGAGGGGCAGCGGCCGCGTGGTCTCAGACCCCGGCAGGGGCTAAACCAGCACAACTTGTCTAGAGGGAACTTGCTCTTTTTACTGACCCAGTGAAGACATACCTTTGGCTTGATCCAAATTGTATTGCAAACAATAGGTTTGGATCAGGCCCTTAGAGAAAGGTGGGATGCAGTCCTTCATCAAATCCTTGAGCTTTTCAGCTCCTTCAGTTGCCATAACAATGAAGAGCATACATGCCATTCACTAAAAGAAGAGAAAAAAACCCCAAGATCCTGAATCAGTGAATGATGATATTCCTGTAGACAGAAATTACAAATGCTGAATCCTACTCACACAAAGAAAACCGGCAAAATTGACATTGACCCTTTCTTGGCAAAGCAGGGACAAATATGTATTTACAAGTGAAATGAGCAAAGCTAATTTTCTACCTTCCCACTGCATGTTTTTTGAAAGCATGTTTTCCTGATCTGCACTGAAAGAGGTTCTGATGTAACACATTTGTCATCAGACATCACCAAAACCTTTACTGAGAAAAAACTAATGTTAAATTTATGCCATTAACTTCTCCCTCCTAAAAAAAAAAAATCTAATTCACCTAATATTGCAGATGGGGAAATCAAAAATCAATAGCTCACTGAAGCCAAAGGGAATCTTTCCATTTATTCAACAGGTTTCAGATTGGGCCTGAAGTCACCGAGCTTAAGTGACTCCATCAGAGAGTGTTGGTGAGTAATTATACACTCTGTGATTAGAACCCAGGCTCCTCACTGATGCCCTCACCCACCAGATAATGCCCTTCCTTTGAATGAAGCTGCAGGCACAGGCAGCAATTTAAAAGGGGCAGCTCTGACATATATTAGCCACTAGCAAATAATCCAGAAGAAATAGTAATGCTTGCTCTTCTTGTTTATTTGTTTGTTTAATTTGGTGTTAACTTTTACTAACCCAATAGTAGAATGTAAAACCTAGCACCACTCTATCACCCCTATCTCCTGCAAGGTATTTAAATGCATTTCCTTCCAGTGTTTCTATGGGTTGGCTTACTTTTTTTTTTTTTCCCCTTCTCTGTCAATGACTAAACTTGGAGTTAAATAATTTGTAAGAAAGATATTCTTTTCTTTGGTATCAAAAGTGGCTGGATCCAGACTCTTGCAAATAAACATGCAGCAATGGTATGCTTTTAAAGACATTGCCAAAGGATTTTTGTTGGTTGTCTTGCCCATTCCTCACTTCTACTCCTACTTTTCCATTTATTGCCAGTATCTTGAATGAGTTTTTTTTTCTTAAAAGAAAAAAAAAATAAAAAAAGAAGGAAAACAAAGCAAAAAAATGTTCAGACTCCCTTCAAATGCACAAAACAGAAAAAACCCCACAGAGTAGCATAACTGAATAACAATATATCTTTATAAAAGAGGGTGAAAAATTGCATCCTCATCCATGTATTATTGAAGATGGAATGCGATCAAATAAAAGCAATTAAAATCTCATAGAAGAAAAACACTTGCTCTGTAGACTGAGAGAAAACGGAATGAAATGCAAACCATCTTGAAACTATCATACAGAAACTGGAACGAGACACTTCAAGCCGAATGGCATAGCGGAAGGAGTGAACTAGCATACCTAGATAAGGCAGCCTATTGCTGAAGAGGGAGTAGCTATGAAATTCAGAAGCAAGCAGGTCTGTGTATCTGGATTTAGATGAGTAACAACCTTAAGGCAGTCACATTGCATATTATTGGTCATTCCTGCCTCAACAAGTGGTATCTTGCAGAACTGTCCATAACTTAGAGCCCAATCCAAACACTGCTGCAGGCAAGGTAGAGTTTTCTTGAAGACTTCAGTAGGCTTTGGAGCAGGTCTGTAGCTGCTCTGCAAAGTCCTTTCCCATCAATTATAGATTATGCACATCATAGAATACACATTACTTCCACCCTCTTTTTCCCCCCATTTCTTAAATGCTGCTAAAGGTGTGAAAAAATAAAATAAATCAAGCACTTCCATTTCATTGCTGTGTTGAAAAAGAACTCTCTGGGATTAATCCTGTTCTGATGGGGGCTGAACTGGTTGACCAAAATGGTCCTGGCTGCTCTGAGTTTCTCAGGCCCCTGGCTTCTCTGCAGCTGTCAGGCAAAGACCCGATCCTAGAGAAAGAGGTATCCCATTTCTGTCTGGGTCAGGTGAAATAATGGGCAAGAAACAGACCCCTGCCTGTAAGAGGCAAGAAAACTGAGTTTTCTCTGGGTTAGCTTTCAAAGAGGTGCAAGCCAGTTCAATCTACACAGCAAAGGTATCTCCCTCTCTCCCCCGCCCCCTCTCTCTCATGCACCATTTCAAAGTGCAACTTTACCTTATTATATCAATCAAATTGTGAGTCTTTAAAATATTTTAGAGGTAACCTGTCTGACTTTGCAGTACTCTGGGGCAGATAACTCTGGACATGAAGCTTTAGAATCAATCAATATTATTAATATTACATGTAGGCAATTCTGTAAATTCTTCACAGTTCTCCTCCCTGCCTGTTAACAGCAGGTACATTATACAGTCTCTGGTTAGATTGGACAACCAGGCTATTGATAGTCTTAATAAGCAATATCTATATTGTGACCTTTGCTCACAGAACTGAATCTCTCCTATAGGGCTGTCAGATTCCTTAAAGAAGTATTGATAAGCTCATTACTGTATTGCTACATATAATTTTAGGTGTGATTTTCACTCACCCTCAAGCACCTAGTAACCTAATAATTTTTTTTTCCCTTCTAAAGCATTGGCCCTTTTACAATTGATCAAATAGTGAATTAGAGCATTATAGAGAGGAAACATAATCAGGGGATTTCAACAGGCACACTGTGATATATCTTTTGAACTTCTGACAACCTTCATCCCTCTGAATCCTAGGAAGGAAGCACTGTTTTACAGGGATATTATTAGGCTGATGCTGCTTTATACATCTACCTGCAAGGAGCTACCAAATCCAACAAAGTTATTTGTGTGTGTTCGCAGTGGGTGATGCATATTATGTGATGTGAATCTATCCTTAGGGACTGAAAAGGAGAGGAATTATGTGCAAATGCCCTTTTGATACATGCGTGCATACACAGTCTCTGTGTATTATATACACAGGCATTTGAATTAGAAACAAGACAAATATGAAGTCAGATCTCATCAGACCAATTCTGTCTGCAAAGCTCCATTTTTATTCTGTTTGAAGAAGTTTCATGTCCAGAGTTATCTGCCCCAGAGCACTGGGAAGTCAGCTGGGATGACTCTAAAATATTTTGGACACTCAGGCAAACTGTACAAATAAACCAGAGATGGATTAAGTGAGACTGTATCATTACATTAGTTTAATGAACAAACAGCTATGTATCATATTAAACTCTGCATATAATTCCAGGAATAGCCTGTTAATTCACCTGCCACCTTCATGCAAGAATATGATCTCTGTACTGTCTTTTAGAAAGGAATTATTTAGAGACCTATATCAACCTGTCTGTACTGAATGCATGTTTTTATTAATATGCACATATAATAAATGGTTGCATGTGTGTGTGTGAGAGACGAGAAACCAGGCCTGTGAGAAACTAAGAAAAACAGCCTGAGAAAGCAAAAGTTGAGGCTGATCGAAGAAATGCCTCAAACACTTGCAAGACAAAACTATGAGTCCCAGGGTGGATAGTGTGGAGGTCGAAGCTGATAAGGCTGCCCCAATAACACAAGATGCAGCTGGAGGAGGGAGCCCTGTGGAGACAGGACGGCTCTGCTCTGGGGCACCTGGCCAAATTTCAAGGGCCATCTGTCCGGTGAATGACCTTTGCTTCATTATCCACGAAATGCATATTAAAGTTAACACCCCTCAATATGCTAACGAGGGCTAACATGATCATGCTAATTACATCATCCCATGAAACACCTTACCCTCCCCGTACATGGGATACGTAGG
>JADKXW010017499.1:0-32275 GCA_017315185.1 Bubo scandiacus
GATCAGGTTTTACACACCGTGCAGATATCCATTTGATTAGGCCGTCCCTTTCCACTGCTGCGTACCCACGCCCAAACACTCTCAGTGACCACCCCGACTCCCAAGCTATCGCGCCCGGTTCCCTGATCTGGACCAAAGGATAGTTTTTCGTTGCCTGGGCTGGCATAAAGTGTTTCCACAGGGGAGGTGTAGACTCATCACCTCGAACAAAATGATTTAAGGTATACAAAGCGTGTGACAAAAGAGCCTGTTGGCGGTCTATGGGTATTGTCCCTCTATGACCTTCCCCCTCCCCAAACTGTTGGAGCTTTGCTTTCAGGGTGCGATGTGCACATTCCACTATCGCTTGTCCTTGACTGTTGTAAGGAAGGCCGTGTACTAATTTGATGTCCCACAATGCACACCATTCTTTTGTGCGTCTAGCAACAAAACAAGGGCCGTTATCTGTTTTGATCTCTTGTGGCTTCCCTAACAAGGCGATAACACCCTCCCAATGAACAATAATGTGTCTGGCTGTTTGCTTACGGGCCATTGTGGCTAATATTGTAGAGCTAAAGGTGTCAATGGTTACTATGAGATACTTATTTGGTTTTAACAATTCACATGCTGTTACATCACTTTGCCATATCTGATTGGAAGAGAGACCCCGTGGATTGACGCCTGCCTCCCACAGTGGGCCTTTTTGACAGTAGGGACAAAGTGCCACTATGTTTTCTGCTTGTGACAGAGAAATATGACATGTTTTTGCTAAGGCTTTTGCTCCAAGGTGTAGAAAGGCATGTAAACTCTTTGCGGCGTCCAATGACCACACACCCCGTGCCGCTTGGTCAGCCTTATGATTGCCTTCTACAATCAGACCTGGTAGGGATTGGTGACTGTTCACATGTGTAATAAAGGCCTGCCCTATGCGCTGTTGTAGAGCTTCATAAAGTAAAGTCGACACTTCCGTCTGCACAAATCCTACTGTTGTCATTTTGTGTACAAGTTTATAAACATATAAAGAGTCTGTAACAATATTAACAGGATTCTCTGTCTCTTGCTGGAGTGCCATCTGGACTGCTTTGGCCTCTAACCATTGTACAGATTTGTTAGTCTGAGTCCACAGTCTCTTTTCCCAGCGTCCTTCGGTTTTCCATACGACTGCAGCTGTTTGCGATTGTGATGAGGCATCTGTAAAATATGTTGTGCCGTGAAGAGGGCGCATGGATAGAGGTAGGGTGAGTTGTAGTTGAAGTGTCTTCAGGTGTGTAATCCATTGTAGACCCTTTCCTGTCGTTATGGAGCCCAGAAAGTCAAAGATGGCACATTGTAAGTCTTCCGAACGCGTAACCATGTCCTCCCACACCTGCTGCTTCCAGGGGATGAGTATAGTGTCAGGTTCCCTTCCAAAGTGTTGAAGAGCCATGTTGCGTAGGCGTCCTATGAGGTCTGCTAAAACAGCGACAATGGTAACAAAGGCAGCCTTGTTGGTACTTTGGTAAGCCCAGGCTAAGGGCACGGGCTTGCCGTCTGTGCCTTGAAACAGGATGCCTACTGTGCCATGTTCAGAAATAAAGCAGCCTGCTGTGATTGAATGCTTTGGATCCCATCGCTGCAATGGTTGCTGTTGTTGTAAAATAGCTTGTATAAGCTTTAGATTGTCCTGACACTCCTTCGTGAGTGTCCTTGGCTCCCACAAGTGTTCACCTTTCAATAATTCATAAAAGGGTTGCATAAGTCCCAAGGGAATACAGACAAAGGTGCGGAGCCACTGTAAGGCTCCCACTAGTTTCTGAACGTCATGGAGAGTGGCAACGTCTGGAGCATTAGCTATTGGTTGCGGACTTATGTTGTTCCCAGTTAAAGTCATGCCCAGATATTGTAACCGTGTACCACACTGGATCTTTGCTTCAGCAATGCTCAAGTTATGTTGTTGTAGTAAGGCTTTGGCGCGCTGAAACAGGTGTTCTACTTGCTGTTCTGTAGGTGCTGCTAATAATATGTCATCCATATAACGCACCACATGGTGGTCAGACCTACCTTCTCTCAAAGGTGCAATGGCCTTGGCCACATATAGCTGACAAATGACAGGTGAGTTTTTCATACCTTGTGGTAGTACAGTCCATTGCCAGCGCTGAGCTGGTTGAGCAAGGTTCACAGACGGCACGGTAAAGGCAAATCTCTGTTTGTCGGCGGGATGCAAGGGAATGCTGAAAAAACAATCTTTGATATCAACAATCACAATGGGCCAGTCTTTTGGTATGGCGGAACCCCAGGGCAATCCAGGTTGCAAAGTGCCCGTTGCCTGTATCTGTTGATTTACAGCTCTGAGGTCGTGGAGCAAGCGCCATTTGGTCGTATCTTTCTTTTGGATGACAAAGACAGGAGTATTCCAAGGGCTTGTGGAGGGTTCTAAATGACCCGCCTGCACTTCTCTTTCTACTAATTGATAAAGTGCACTTAATTTTTCTGAGTTAAGTGGCCACTGCTCGACCCACACCGGTGAAGTTGTCAACCACGTAAGTTTTAAGGGCGGTATGTGCTCGGCAGTGGCCCCTACCCTAAATTTGTAATGCCAATTTTCATTTGCTGCATACAGTCACGGCCCAACAAAACTCCGTGAAATTCTGTTAACACGATGGGTTGTAATGTTGCAATTAAAGCTCCTCTGTCTTGGTCTTGTACTTTAAACGTTGTCGTGGTGATGGCTTTATATACTGGCTTTGCCCCTCCTACTCCTGTTACAAATCCCCCAAATGTAGTTTCCCATTGCCCTGGCCACCACCTTTCACCTATTACTGTCACATCGGCACCTGAATCAATCATGGCCTGTACTACTATTTCTTCTGTTCTTCCCGGGCGGGGCTGACTTATCCAAACAGTGACCATGGGCTTGTCGCTGCAATCTAAGACCAGAGCCACGGTTCTTGCTCCGGCGCCTCCATCACCGGTGGGGTTTTGTCTGGGTTGCTCTCTTGAGGGTATCCCTGGGCATATCTTACTGTCACTCGGGGAGTATAAGAGGAGTTGTCTCTGCTCTGTGGGGGCTGTTTGTAGTGCATAGGAGGAGCCCTGCCCCCGTTCCTGGCTCCCCCGCTCTCGTTTCCCTGCTGCGAGCGCTTATGCCAGCAGTCTCACGCCCAGTGACCTGATTTTCCACACACCCAGCAAGGCCCATTCCCTGAGGGCCGTGGTCCCTGTCGGTTTGCCTGCTGAGGCTTTTTATTGATGCCTCGCGTATTGCCCTTCCTATAAAATATAGGTCTTTCAGTGAAATGAACGTTGCCCGGGGTATGTATTAATGCCTCTCTCTGTACTACTTGTCGGAGGAGGGGGGCAATAGGTGTGTTTAAGGGAATATCTTTTACAATGCCTTTGATTAACAGATTAGATTGCTGTCTTATGCATTCCACCAGTACGGCCTCTTTAGCACCATCGGGTAGGTCTGATTCTAAAACCGCGGCGTAAAGCCTGTCAACAAACTGTAAGAACGGTTCATTCAGCCCCTGCTTGATAGAGGTCCAAGCGGGTTCCTTCTTTTCTAATTTGGCTACGTCCATAAAAGCCTGTTTACCAGCTTCAGTAGTGGCTGTAAATTCTCTGGGCCGCAGTTGTAACTGGGCCGGCATTGTTGCAAAGGCGCCCCGCCCCAAGAGGCGATCATGTGTGGTCCCATGTAAGGGGTGCTGCTGATTGGCAGCCGCATGGACCATAGCATTGACTCGGTTTCCCCATGCCTCCTTCCACAGCAAATACATTGCTGGCTTTAATACTGCTTTTGCTAGCTGTCGCATATCAGAGTGGGTCAATGGCAGCGCTAGAATGGTTTCTAGTAATAAGGTTGTTTCTGGATGTCCCAAACCATGTTCGGCAACTGCCTTAAACAGGGTCTGCACGGCTTTTGCATCAAGCGGGTACCACTCCTGCTGCCCTGCAGGGGTGACTCTGACTGGGTAGGCATGTATCGCTGCAGGCTCAAGCTTCTCTCCTGACATGACGCACTCCTTAGCTATAAGTTGCCAGTCTGTGGGTGCCTTTGATGCAGGGGATGGTACTGCCCCCCCCAAGAGCAGCTGCCTGTTCTCCTGAGCAGCAGCGGATAACTCTTGCACCGCCCTAGTAAGCTGCGTCATCAGCCCTTTCATTTCCGCTGCAAACGGATCTAACTGTGGGGGGACCTCTCGCTGTTTGAGCCGCGCCCCCTGATCTCTTCTATCCTCCCATTTTTGGTTATGTTCTACTTCTTCGCTCTCTGATTCGCCGTCTGACCCTATCTGGGTCTTTGGCGCCCGCCAATGAGCGAACGGGTCGCTCGATTTCCTTATAAGGTGAGGCTCCGCCGGCCCCGCTACACTCCATGGCGCAGCACCCGTGGGGGACTGAGGGACGCCCGGCAGCCAATCAAGGAGCGGGTCCTGCTCCTGAGCAACTTGCTCCTGCTCTTGTTGTTGCCGGACCGCCTCCATCTCCGCCCCCCAACGCTGCATGTCCGCCTTCCATTTTTCTGCTAATTCTCCCCTACGCACCTCGGTTTCCACCCCCTGCATCTCCCCCCAAGGGTACACAGGAGGAGACGCAGGGGACGCAGACGGGATCGCGTCTCTCCTTCCCTGTTCTCCACCCCCGTCTCCCCCTGGCTGTTTGTCTTCTACGGGCCACGCCTCTGGATTTCCCGTTGTGTCCTCCCCCTCCTCATCGTCGGAGCTCGCTGTGAGCTCCTCTGTCTGGGTGGTCTCCTCTGCGAGACCCTGCAAACCCTTCTTTGCATCCCGCCACGCCTGTTGCTCCTCTTGGGTAGCTTTCATCATCGCGTTCGCTTTCCCCCAAGCCATTAAATGCTCTGGCTTTCCTAATTTCGCTTGTTCTGCTAACTCCGCCTCTATCTGTGGCCAGAGCTCTGGCTTCATAGAGTCTATCGGCTCTGCCAAAACGCCGAGCGTTATCAATCTTTGCAGCATCGCTTTCAATGTCCTCGACTTCATAGAAGTCTTATGTTGTTCACCCCATCTTTTCAGTGCCTTAACTGTGGCATCCATGGCGCGCCGCGGAGTCTCCCGTCCTGCGTGGAGCTCCCTCACCTCCTGCTGTGCACCGCCGACTGTCACAGCTCATCTCTCGCCGGATCACGTCGGGGTCACCATTTGTTGTAATTAGCTCTGCTTCTTTAAACCTGCCGACCCACATGTCGGTGGTGCTCAGGTCGCAGGGACTAATACCGCGGGAGGTTAAAACCTTCTCGGAGACATCAGCACAAACACCAATGTGGTGGTTACAAAATGTCCGTTTATTAAACTGCGTATCTTACATATACACGTTCGCCAAGCACCTCCTTCGTGGGTGTGCCCTTAGCGTTACAAGCCTATCCATCACCTTACCTCGTAACAAGGGAGGGCTACAGCTATTCCTTCCGTACATCGCGAGATCTTCCGAACGCCACTCCCTACATGCAACGTACAGATGGGCTCGTGATCGAGGGGTGGACCTGACCATGGAGGCCATCTCACAGGTCACTCATGAATGTGAAACATGTGCTGCAATCAAGCGAGCCACACGAGTAAAGTCTCCCTGGAACAGAGGGCGATGGCTGAGTTTTCGAGATGGTGAGGCCTGGCAAATTGACTGTATTGGACCATTGCCACGAACACGCCAAGGCAAGCGCTACATACTCACCATGGTGGAAGCAACTACTGGTTGGCTCGAAACGTACCCTGTAAATCATGCCACTGCCCAAAATACCATCTTAGGTCTTGAAAGGCAAATTTTATGGCGGCATGGTACTCCTGAAAGAATCGAATCAGACAACGGGACCCATTTTCGAAATAATCTTATAAACTCCTGGGCAAAGAAACACGGCATTGAGTGGGTGTATCACATCCCTTATTACCCACAAGCGTCTGGAAAGATTGAAAGATACAATGGACTGCTGAAGACTATGTTGAGAGCATCGGACAATGGGGGATGGAAGCACTGGGATATAAATTTAGCAGAAGCCACTTGGCTAATTAACACCAGAGGATCTGTTAACCGTCCTGGTCCTGCCCAAACAGAACCCCTTTCATACTGTGGGAGGAGATAAGGTCCCTGTAGTACACACAGGGAAATGGCTGGGGAAGGCAGTGTGGATTGCTCCTCCCTTGGGAAAAGGCAAGCCCACTCGTGGGATTGATTTTGCTCAGGGACCTGGATGTACTTGGTGGGTAATGCGGGAGGATGGGGCTACTCAGTGTGTGCCTCAAGGAGATTTAACCTTGGGGGGAAAATAATCTGTGGGCTGAGTTGTACGTTGCAGGAAGTGATGGAGGAAGTAGGAACGACGAAGAGTGAACCAGATACGTGCGATGATGACCCAAACCTAGCCGGTGCTGGAGTCCAACAGTCAAACATACTGCTCCTGTCCTGAACATCCATCTTGACAGATGGGAGCCAAGTCACTGAACATCTGGAGGAGTGAAGAAAGCTTACGGAATGAATAAATGAGTGTTATGTGGGACCTGGGCATGACGTAAATGGTATGGAATAAGGGGTGGAGACTGTACTGGGTCTGGCTGAGCCGGAATTGGTTTTCCCCTGTAGCAGCCCTCATGGTGCTGTGTTTTATGTTGGGAGCTGGCAGGGTGTTGATAGCACGCTGGTGTTGTGGCCACTGCTGAGTAGTGCTTACACAGCACCAAGGCTCTTTCCAACATTTTCCCCCCGCAGTGGGACGGGGTGGGCAAGATCTTGGGAGGGGACACAGCCAGGACAGCTGACCCGAACTGACCAAAGGGATATTCCAGACCATATGACGTCTGCTCAGTATAAAGCTGGGAGAAAGGAGGAAGGGGGTGGGGTCACCCTTGGTCCTCCGAGGCAACCACTACGCGTATTGGAGCCCTGCTTCCTGAGAAGGCCCGACATCGCCTGTTCATGGCAAGTAGAGAATAAATCTGTTTTCTTTTTTTTTTGCTTCCGCGCGCGGACCTTTGCTTCGCTTTGCTTATATTAAAACTGCTTTTGTTTTACCCACAAGGGTTGGGTGTTTTTTTTTCCTATCTTATTTTCTTTCCCCTCTTTGCCCTGTTGAGAAAAAAGGGGAAGGGGGGGGAAGTGATAGAGCGACTTGGTGGGTACCTGGCATTTAGCCAAGGTCAAACCACCACACCATCCTGTAATTCCCAGGGAGGCAAACCATTCAGATAAGGCATTCCTTCAAGATCTTCAGATCCATGCCCTTGTGCTAAAAGCAAAAATCAATGGCAGTTCTATTTTGTAACGTAGCATGTCTAACATCAGTTAAAAGATGTCTAGCATCATTTAAAAGACCACTTAAAGCTAAAGAAGTAGCATTAGTTTGTTTGCTAAGCCAAAACTGCAGTGGGTTCGGCCATGTATCCACAGGTGTTTCTACCAAGCACGTAGAGAACAGATTTTCAGGGCTTGCGGTGGCGTTTGGTTGTGAGACCACCCATCCTTCACCCTGAGGCAGGTTCCAATACAGGCCGAACACACCGAGCAGGAACCCAGCAAGAGCCGGCATCTGTGAAAACACAAACATAACCCTTGCTCCAAGTTAATATCTCATTCGGTTTCTGTTTCATCTTTCTTAACTTCCTTTTTCCAGGGTCGCACCCATCGACTCGGAACCCATCTAGTGCCGGTATCTGTAATAACGCAGGCATAGCCTCGACCCGTCATTTTTAGTCCCACAGGTCCTCTCCACTCTCCTGTAGCAACATCTTTGTACTGAGCAAAAGCACTATCTCCACACCGGCTTATACCGGATTTCAGACCCATACTATATATTTAACACATACACCGCTTTTGCAAGTGGTTCTGCAGCAGCCATGCAGCAGCCAAGCCCTCTCCCCCTTTTTGTTTTTGCAAAAGCGCTTTTAAAGTTTTGATGCGCTCTCTCCACTATGGCTTGCCCCGTGGGGGAATGTGGTATACCTGTGATGTGACGTATACCCCAGAGTTGACAAAAAAGAGCAAATTTTTGAGAGGTATAGGCTGGTCCATTATTAGTTTCACGGGTCAATTGAACTAATTCCCCATATTCCCTGGCGCATTCCGCCCCACCGCGATGGTAACTTCTCACAGCTTAGTACTTTTTCGCAGTTCAGTGTTGCAGCTGTCCGCTGTTTTTGCCTGCTACCTTGGCACAACTCAGCAGTTTCTTATCTTTCTTCCAAGGCCTGTTCTTCATCAAAGCCTAGCTATTGCTCAGAGGCTGTGTAAGGCTGACAGGTGACTGCCTCCCACATCTCCCCTTTCTTTGTTTTGCAGCTGCACCTGCCAGACTTATTTCGAGACTTTATCAATTAAGGGTTAGGCAAACTTCAAAAAACACAGCATACTTAAAATAGCTTCACAGAATGCTAGAAACAATACAGCAGTTACAGTTACTAGTTAAAAAGAGTAGGTTAATTTCAGTACCCATAATTAAGGGATATGACTAAATACTACAAAAATAAACAGTAAGGAAAATATGGAATAGCACACTTACTTAATGGGGTACTAACATTCAGAGCCGAAACTGCTGGGGAACCCTGGATGCAGCGAGAATTTAGAGTGCCCTTCCTCGCAAACCGGAAATCCTACGCGATGCGTCCATCCGTAGGTGAGGCATCCAACATCGCTGCAAGCAGGTCCAGCCTCCAAATCAACAGGCCAAAATAACTGGCAATTTTCTTTGAGCGGAAACATCTGATTTCATCCTCCTGTTGGGTTCCACACAGAGCCTGGCCAGCACTCAAGGGGGAAAACCAAGGGAGTTTCTAATAAGGTGAAACACTCGAGTTCTTAATTCTTAATATTGCTAAACAAAGAAAGGTGAATACACACATTCTTATAGCATTTCATCCTTATTAATAACTACATTTTGTCTAAGCTACAGCTTTCACTAGTGACTAGTAAGCCTATATATTTCATCGAGGAGTTGCAATTACTGTTAGCATTTTCTCTTAAAAGAGTTGGCAACTGTAGTGTGATTAAGGACAGAGATAGTGTATTTGGTCCTATTGCAGCAGCAAGCATTACCCATACATTCTGCTTAAATGATCAGTCGAAGAGACCGCAAACTGTCGGCATAGGGGCACCCACAGCACCCACAGCCGGCTCCTGAGTGTCCACCAAAAGCTGCCTCTCACGCCTCAGGTGTGGTTGCACACAGCTTCCTGGTAACCACCGGGGACCGTGACCTGTGGAGACACAAGCATAACCTCTTCCCCAGGTTATTAAAGGATATGGTCCTTCCCAGTTTCAGGTTTTTTGCTAACACTTGAGCCTTGCCCTGGACTTCTTGTTGATCTGTTATCTGCGACGAGAAGTGATGCAACATTGATGGTGTCTATTTTAACGATCCAAATGCAGCAAAGTGAGTGATGTCAGATTGCCATAATTCTGAGGAGGTGAGTTCCCGAGTGTTGACCACTAGCTGTTGAAGAGAGGGAGTCCTTTTGGTATTCAGGGCAAGTCACAATGATGTCTTTAACCTGAGGCCTTGATAAAGAAAACTGATTTTGTATTGCCCTGGCATTTTGGTAGAAAGAAAAAATGCATGTGAAGGCCGTGCTTGCTGTGTTTCTGAGATGGCATTAGTTACACAGTGGAGATCTTGTTTCATTTTTTCTGTAAGTACTCTGGGTGATGTCAGTGGTACCGTCTTGCAGGTCCACTAACATTAATACTGGAAACAAAAAAGGCAAATTTAGGTGCATCATCCGGATGCAAGGGAATGGAAAAAAAAAAAAAATTCCTTGAGATGCAAGATGCCAGTTTCGGAGAATCATTGTTGGGGAGGGCATTGCTGGCTGTAACGTACCCATATCCTCCACGGCATCATTAGTGTATCGGAGATCATGTAAAAGTCACCACTTACCACTTTGCTTTAAAGTAACGAACACCAGGGAGTTCTAAGGACTGGTGGTAGGTACGAGAAGTCCTGCACTTAACTGTTTCTGAATTAAATCAGTAAGGTGGTGTTTTGCTGATTGAGGATACCAATTAAACTCGGACACCAGAGTGAAAAGAGTAGGCGTACTTTACTGGTAATAACCAAGTAATGTAACAGCGTAATACAGAGAACATGCAGTAAGAAGAAGCAGAATAGTGCACTTAAAGCAACAAACAGAGTAATGCATCAAATCATTACTACATGAGAGAGAGAGAGAATAGTGATTAAGAGAAATACATCACCACTTGCATATATAATCATCATCATCCAGACCTGCAGTCGCTGGGCAGCCCCGGTTACAGCGAGGATTTGGAGAGCCTGTCCCGGCAAGTGGGAAATCCTACGCGGTGCGTCCACCCGTAGGTGAGGCTTCCAAAGTCGCTGCAAACGGGCCCAGCCTTATATACCAGAGATTGACAAGCCAGAATAGCTGGCACCTTTGTTTTGAGCGGAAAGTTTCTGGTTTCATCCTCCTGTTGGATTCCACCCGAAGCCTGGCCAGGGCTCGGGGGGGGAACCAAGGGAGTTTCTAACAAGGCCAAATACTTGGGTTCTCAGCCTTGAACAAGGCTGCGAAAGGAAAGCGGGATACATTCTCTCCCCTCTACTGATTATATTTTGTCTTTCACTAGCGAGTTTACATATTTCACTAATGACTACATGCTAAGTTAGCAGCTTCAGCTTGGGGACTGTTGTTCAGGCTGCAGTATTTCAACGCTTTAGCACTTTTTACGCCAGCATAAATAGGTTGTTATAACTTAATACAATGCCTACTAGCACAATGGTTATCAGTTATAAAATATACAGGATTCATCTATAGGTCAACTCAGGCTTGGGCCTGTCGTCCAAGCCTTAGCACTTCAGGTGGTGCAACTGTTCCATTGGCGAGGGCCACTGATCCACCCACACAGGTGATTCTGTTTTCCAGGTTAGTTTCAGGGTGGGTTTAGGGGTGGGCTGCGCTGCAGTGGCAATTAAGACAAATTTGATCCAATTTGAGTTCCCCATCGAGCCATACAGTCACGACCTCAGGATGTAATAAGGGTTTCCAATATAAATGGACAAACATTCGCTACCCAATTTTCTGGGCCCCTTACATGAATGAGTTATTTGCTTTGAAACATTACAGCATGCCTTCTCAGATAGATGGTACAAGGGTGCACTCTCCCCGCAGAGTATGCACCTAAATTCAAGACAACAATTAACACAGAATTACTGCCTCCCGCTAGAGGAGATATTTCACCTATGAAACTTAAAACACTGAGCACAAACAAACAGGCAGCACCGATGACCCATCGGGCACTTGGGCGCTCTGTCAGAGAACTCCGCACTCCGCAGCTGCCGCTGGGCTGCGTCTCACACCCGCAGAACAATCACACACCCACACAAAGGGGCCCCTTACGCTTATTACTCACACAACATAAAATGACAAATACTACAAACATCAAACCACCATTAAGAATATATAAAGCCATTGCTAGTTGATTATGTGGTGCGTCCAGAAAATTCCCCCTTCTTTGTTTTTAAATCAAGGCCTTTAGTGCACTGACCATCAGAAAGGTTTAAAGTTAGTCCTTTTAGAATGGACAAGGGACTCCGCATCCCAGTGTCAGCACCTTCTGTAAAAACTGCTGCTTTTGGTGTTCGGGGGAGGCGGGACGGACGATCGCGCGGTGCCAGATGGCCGCAGGCAGTCGCTCCGCGGCGGGGGGGCTCGGGGAGGCCCGGGGCCACCGCCGCCAACTCCGCGCTTTAAGAGTGTCCGAAACCAACTTCCAAGTGGTCGCTAGCTCACTGGCATGCTGATCCGCCTTGGCACTAGCATCCCACAACCGTTCACCTATTTCAGCCCATTTTGCTGGTTCAAAGGCTGTGAGAGTATCGGCAGGATAGCTGTGGTTTCTGCACCATTTAAGTAACCTTCGCACAGAAGTTTCGTTATACGTTATCCCTCTCATAGAGAGTATATGCAGCAGGAGTCTGACAGTGGCCGTCTCCTCTGCGGACTTGTTCTGCCCCATGCAGATAAGAATCTGCGTCCCGCCCACTACTGGAGTCCTTTGACTCTTCCGGTTTCTCCTCAGTCCCTTTCCGGTTGGCATCAGATACACTTCCGCTGTTTCCAGCCCCTGATTGTGTAGTTTTGGATCTAGCCCCTGTTGCTCGCCGCGGTCCCGGCAGCACAATCGATGAGGCAAACAGATTTTTCAGCTGACCCAGCGTGGCGGGAGCCACAAGCAGCATAGAGCACCCCCCACCCTCGTCGCTCCGGGGCGAGGGGACCGGACCGTCCCTCCGGCCGTGGCTGGGGCAGTGCGGTAGCAGCGGCGGCGGCGGTGTGGCTGATATATCAGAGTTAGAAGCCGCTCCGAGAGCTGCAAAGGCGGAAGCAGCAGCCGTGCGCTCACTACTCATCTCCTGTAGTGTCTCTCGGATTAATTTCCATAGCGCGGTGTAACCGCTCACTTCTTTTGCCGACTTTCCTCCATCACTGACCGAGTCCCATGGCTGTTTCCCTATGGCTTCCCAGGTAGCTACTTCAAACGCAAGCCCTACACTGGGGATAAGTCCCTTCTCTCGGCTCCATTTCAATAAGCCTTCTAGAGTGGACTTGTCATATTTTATCCCTCTCATTGAGAGGATATGTTGGAGGAGTTTCACCACTGCTTGCTCATCTTTAGTAAGCATGGACCCCATTCCTCCCGGCCGCCGCTTCTCGTGGATCCCTGGCCACCGCCTCTCTGGCCACCGCCTCTCGTGGAGCCTTAAAGTTACAGCGCGCTGATTCTCACCTTCAGACACCGGGGCAGCGTCTGGATCAATTTCGACCGGCTTTCCACCCGTGATTGCATGCACATCACCGAGTCCTCATCAGACTTGTGCCAATCTTCGGGTCCCTGTTTGGGCGCCATTTGCGGGAGATATGGGCATGCAGACTATCAATGTGATTAAGCAATGCCAATTTTATTGTGGTGAAGCAAGCCTTTTATAATGCTAGTGAGAATCACATGATATAATCACATGGTATAATTCTTTCTGATTGGACAGTTAGCTTTGCACATGCGCCTTAAGCTCTCTCTTCTGATTGGATGAAAACTGCCACATTGACATTGTACAAACTTCCTTCTCCGCCCAAACCCACACCCTGAAGTTGTTTAACTTCCTGTGTTCTTCTTCATTCTTTCCGGGTTATGTCCTTGCCGACGCTGAGGCTTTACCAGTCTTGCTCATATGCAGGATTGCTCACACGCCCATTTTCTCGCAGGGACTCCTTCCGAATCCCCACAGCGTCCAGTGACAGGGACAAGAGGCAAAGTGAACAACCTGGAATACAAGAAATCCCATTTAGACATAAGAAAAAACTTTTTTACTGTAAAATTGATCACACACTCGAACAGATTGCCCAGAGGTGTTGTCTCCATCCTTGGGAGATATTCAAAACACAATTGGACATGGTCCTGAGCAACTATCCCTAGGTGACACTGCTTTGAGCAGAAGGGTTGAACTAGACAACCTCCAGAGGTCCCATCCAACTTCAATGATTCTGTGATTCTATGACTATGTAGATAAAAAAACAGCCCCTAAATAACATAATAGTTTGGTAGGGAGAATCTGGAAGCTGGTTGAAACCCATTCCCCAGAAGCAGGGGCACCTCACATAAAACTTGCATTCAGCTAAAATAATACTGAGTTTTGAAAAGACTGTTTGGGTCACAAAGAGAACAAGAAGAGGACCTGAATGCCATGAGTTCTGCATGGCTCTGGGAGACAGGAGACAGACAGAATGGGATTCTACCTAGGAGAGTGACAACTAAATGGAAAAGGACTCCCAGGTGTCTGGACTGGGATCAAAGCACAGCTGCTATGCATCCAGTTCTGCATACCACCCAAATTTAATGTACAATTTTGGACCATAGATTACACATATTCTGTTATTGTCTGTATTGGGTTTACATGGCAAGATGGGGGGGGGGGGGGGGGAGCTACAAGGGTGGCTTCTGTGAGAAGCTGCTAGGAGCTTCCCCTATAGACCCAATGCCAGCTGGCTCCAAAATGGACCCGCCACTGGCCAAGGCTGAGCCAATTAGCGATGGTGGTAGTGCCCCTGTGATAACATATTTAAGAAAGGGGTAAAAAAAAAAAACTGGGGGAGAGCAATTGCAGCTGTGAAAGAGGAGTGAGAATATGTGAGAGAAACAACTATGCAGACACCAAGGTCAGTGAAGAAGGAGGGGGAAGAGGTGCTCCAGGCACCAGAGAAGAGATTCCCCTGCAGCCTGTAGTGAAGACCATGGTGAAGCAGGCTGTCCCCCTGCAGCCCATGGAAGACTCCATGTGAGAGCAGGCAGATGTGCCTGAAGGAGGCTATGACCCTGCAAGAGAGCCGACGCTGGAGCAGGGTCATGGCAGGACCTGTCACCCCATGGAGAGGAACTCAGCTGGAGCAATCTGTTCCCAAGGGACTGCACCCCATGGGACCCATGCTGGAGCAGTTCATGAAGAACTGCACCCCATGGGAAGGACCCATGCTGGAGAAGTTCATGGAGGACTTTTATTTCTCATTACCCTACTCTGATTTGATTGGCAATGAGTTAAATTGATTTCCCCAAGTCAAGTCTGGTTTGCCTGTGATGGTAATTTCCAGGTGATCTCCCTGTCCTTATATCGACCCATGAGCCTTTCATCATATTTTTCTCCCCCTGTCCAGTTGAGGAGGGGGAATGATATAGCGGCTTGGTAGGCACCTGGCATCCAGCCAAGGTTAACCCACCACATTGTCATACAAATTCTTAAATCAGCAGCATTATTTAGTTATTTATTACTGGTCAAAACAGAATAAAAATATTGACTTTATAAGTGAGAAAAGACATCATGCAGGTTGTCAATACCAATATGGATTACCAGAAACAAATTCTGTGGCTAGTTTAAATAAAAAGAATGTATAGAAATTTTAATGTCAGTTGTAAAGAGTATCCCCACTCTCCACTTATTTTGTTCTCGCTGAATCAGCAGCTTCACAGCTTTCTTTTTGAAATACTGTTGGGAGAGAGGGGGTGAATAGGGATGAATCCTTACTCGTACCACATTAATATGTATATAAGCTTCTATTCTGGTTGAACCTGAAAACAAGAAAGCAGCAACTGTGTCCTTTAGCCTGGTCAGAGACTCCGGGTCCCTGGGCACATGGGGCTGGGCTCTGTCAGGCAGGCAGGAGAGAGTCCTGGGTCGGAGTGACTGGAGGAGGTTGCTGTCTTAACATCCCTTAACAAAATGAATCCTAGATAAATATGTTTTCAAACAAAAATATTTTTTTCCAGTTTTTAACAAATTTTCTAATAAATTTTATAATTTCAGATCAGTGATTTTAAAACTTTGCTAGCTATTCACAAGAGTGGAAAAATACAGGATAATTATTTCCAAGTCAAATTGAAATAGCCAAGAAAAGTACAGATGATAGGATTCTTGTTAGTTTATCTTTCACAGCCCCTCCATAACAGGTCCATAGGTGCTTCAAAGAATCCCATCTTTTCAGACAGCAAGTTGTTCCTGCTACAGGTAATTGAACCTGGCGAGAAGAAACCAAGAATGCAGGTATCAATATCCAGCAAGTGCACACACTGGAACACCATTTTGACTAAGTATCCTGTATTCAGAAGTAGTAGAGTGTCATGGTTTGAGCTCAGAGGGCAACTGAGCACCACACAGCCACTTACTCCCTGCTTCCCCCCAGTACTGAGAAGGAAGGAAGAAAGACACCCAGGAATTTGAGATAAGGACAGGGATGGATGATCTCATCCATTACAGCACAGGTAAAAGACAGGCTTGTTAGGGGAAGAAAAAAAAGAACATAAATTTAGTACAGACACTAACAACAACAACACTTAACAGACAGAGTAGGGCTGTGAGAAGCATTACCACATCTTGAAAACACCTTTCCCCATCCCTCCCTTCTTCCCAGGCTCAGCTTTGCTTCTGATATCTCTACCTCCTCCCCACCAGTAGCGCAGGGGGCAGGGAATGGGGGTGCAGTCAGTCCTGACTCTTCTTCCACCTCAAGGGGAGAACTTCCGGCATTCTTCCCCTGTTCCAGCATGGTCGCCCTGTTATCTGAAATAAAGACTCTCTAAACTAGAAATTAGTTTAGAGAGGAGATATTGCTTTATTCTGCGCAGGGTGCTAGGTGTCACGTGAGGGAGACAAGTGACTCAGATTCGCAAATGCCCAACGGAGCGGACAACGGTGAGACAAGTCTCAAAGTCCAAACATTTATTAACTACCCACAATGTACTAATGGAACACACGATAATTGGCTAGGTATATAGCAAATTGTGGCAAGCAATACAATATGCCTTGCATTTCTTAATGGAAAAAGGAAAAGAGGGAGATAGAGGGAATAGGGAAATACAGATCACCGGTCTGGGTTTCTGCGTCGATCCCGCCAGTGAGGGTTCCAGGAGGCATCCGTCTTCTTCGCTTCACTGCACTCTCCAGGCCCCCCCCCTTTCTTTCCCTCCCCCTTGATTTATACCCACTTTCCTTGGGTCCGTCCCCTAGGTCAACCCACATACCTACATATCCCATGTACGGGGAGGGGTAAGGTGTTTCATGGGATGATGTAATTTGCATGATTATGTTAGCCTTCATTAGCATATTGAGGGGTGTTAACTTTAATATGCATTTCATGGATAATGAAGCAAAGGCCATTCACCGGACAGATGGCCCTTGAAATTTGTCCAGGTGCACCAGAGCAGACCCATCCTGTCTCCACAGGGCTCCCTCCTCCAGCTGCATCCTGTGTTATTCGGGCAGCCTTATCAGCTTCGACCTCCACAGAATGCACCCTGTGACTATAGTTTCATTACTTGCGAGTGTTTGAGACATTCCTTAGCTCGGAGGACCTCCACTCCCCCTGATATCCTTTATCCCTTTCTCAGGCTGTTTTTCTCAGTCTCTGTTTCTAGCAGGCCTGTTTCTTTCAGGACCTATTTTTACAAGTCATTTCTTACACCCCACCCCGTAGCCAAACATTCCAAGTTCTTCTTTGACCATTGTGATCCATACATAGCAAATAGGTACAGGGAAAAAGAAGACAGAAGGTGAGAGAGCATATATCTAACTGCTGCAAGGCATACCATTAAAAGCAAAAATCCGCATAATATCGTAATACTGATATTTACAAGCCATCTTCCCCACCCCGTGAGTCCCGAGGATCCCAGTGATGTGACCCATGACCCAGGGTTCCATTTATCAAACCAATCTATCGGTCTCATTGCTTGAAAAAGTTCTCCACTCCTGTTGGCGATCTCCTTCATCTTGGAACGGGTCTCTTCTACAGAGGTGGTGGCATTGTGGATGGTGATGTGTAGGGAGTGGCGTTCGGAAGATCTCGCGATGTACGGAAGGAATAGCTGTAGCCCTCCCTTGTTACGAGGTAAGGTGATGGATAGGCTTGTAACACTAAGGCCACACCCACGAAGGAGGTGCTTGGCGAACGTATATATGCAAGATACGCAGTTTAATAAACGGACATTTTGTATCCACCACATTGGCGTTTGTGCTGATGTCCCCGAGAAGATTTTAACCTCCTGCAGTATTAGTCTCTGCGATCTGAGCGCCACTAACACGTGGAGAGGCAGGTTTAATGACGCAGAGCTAACTACGACACTGCAGTATTAGTCTCTGCGACCTGAGCGCCACTAACATGTGGAGAGGCAAGTTTAAGGAGGCAGAGCTAACTGCGACAAATGGTGACCGCGACGTGATTTATGACGTGATTTGAGAAGAAACGAGCTGTGGCAGTCGGCGGTGCACAGCAGGAGGTGAGGGAGCTCCACGCAGGACGGGAGACTCTGCGGCGCGCCATAGATGCCACAGTTAAGGCACTAAAAAGATGGGGTAAACAATATAAGACTTCTATGAAGTCGAGAACATTAAAAGCAATACTTTAAAGATTGATAAGGCTCCGCGTTTTAGCAGAGCCATTAGACTGTATGAAGCCAGAGCTCTGGCCGCAAATAGAGGTGGAGTTAGCAGAACAAGCGAAATTAGGAAAGCCGGAGCATTTAATGGCTTGGGGGCAGGCAAATGCGATGATGAAAGCTATGGAGATGGAGGCGGGCCGGCCCGGCCCGGCATCGGGGGCTGGCTGACGGCGAGGGGCCGGGCGGCGCGGCGGAAGTGCGCGGTGGCACCTCGACTTGGCCCGGCTCGGCCCCTCAGCCCGCCCCCCCAGGCCGAGTTAAACTATAAACATGAAGAAATTAAAGCTTAAAGAACTGGAAAGTGCTAACTGGGAAGGACTGTTGGGTACAACTTGAAGGACTCAGACAGAACAGCCTGTAGTGCTCCATTGTTAGAGGGGGATGTACTGGAACTTGTAGGCTACAAACCTTGGGAGGCCTGATAAAGGGAAGGGAAAAGCGCTGAGAAAAGTGCTGATATGGTGAAGAATTGCTAACCTGTGAGTCATGCTTGATAAAGGGCCGAAGACGGTGCAGACAGCTAGGAATTTAGAGTTTTTTATAGGAGCGGCTTAGCTGCTATTAGTCCAATTGCTAAAGTTTAAGTAGCTACCAATTAGCGCGCGCTGATAAGAACTCTGAAGCATAGCAACCAATCAATTTAACACACGCATCTTCTGATTTTCTATAAAAATGAGTGTTACATGTAATAAAGTGAGAAGAACTTTGCTTGCATCAAGCTTGTCTCCCGTCTCTCAATCGCGGCAAAGGACCATATCCTTTAATAACCCGGGGAAGAGGTTGTAGGTAGCTAGGGCCTGGCGGTCGGAAGATGTCGTGCTGTACGGAAACACAGGACCCCCCCTCCTAATAGCCTGTAGTATCTACCTCATGACATAAGCAGACGGAAGTGATGTTGTAAAACCCAGGTTATATAAACCTGTGTTACCTACCAATAAACACCATTTGCCATCCACCACATTGGTGTCTGTGAGCTGATGGCCCGAGCGGCCTGGGGTTGGTCGCCGTGCCGTTCCTGAACCAGGTCGCCACGCCAATAAAGGCGACAAGTGGTGCCGAAAACCCGGGAAGATTGTCACCTGGTATCGGGTGAACGGCGGCCGGAGCGGCAGGACCAGCCCGGCGGGGAGGACGCTCCCGGACCAACAAGGAGGATGGAAGCCCTTGTGAAGGTCGTATCCCCATTACATAAGCAGTGGGGGATTGCTTGTAAACCCAAGGATTTTACTCTCGCAGTTGCGAGGCTTTTACAACTTGGGGTCATTGACCAGCCGGTGGATATTCTCCACCCGGAGGTGTGGGATAAATGCACTAAAGCGTTAGCTGAGGAAACAAAGTCCTCGGGTTCTGGGAAAAACCTTAAGTCATGGGGGAAAGTTGAGCAGGCCCTCCAGAAGGCTATACAAGAGCAGGAGACTTGGAAGGCTGCAAAAAATTGTTTATTAGTTACCCCGAAATTGGGAGTCGGGGCGGCCACGCAGACTCCGCACCCCCCAGATGATAGCGATTCGCCCGAGCTTAAAGATCCGCGGGAGGCCGACGCGCCCCCCCAATCCCTGAACCCTGACCCGTTTACGGAAGGACAGAAACAAGCGAAGTCCTTCTGGGGTGGGTTGGCGGAGGAGGCCAGGGCCGCTGCGGAGAGATCAGAACCTGAAGAAGTCCGGGTTAAACCGCCGCCTTATGCGCCTCATAATGGCGCTGAGCCAGAACGGGGGGGGGGGGGGGGCGCGAATGCTCCCGGCGAACAAAGGGAGGAGGCGCCAGAACCAACAAGCGCACGTAAACGGGAAGGGGAGGAGAACGGAGAGGAGGAGGGTGGCGGAGCCGATCAGGAAGGGGAGGGGAGCGCGAGCGAGGGGCGGAGAGCCAAACAGAACGCCCATCGGAAAAAGTGCCCATATAGGGCAAACACCCCGCCGACCAGGAGGCGGGGCGAGCCAAGAGGGAGGGAACGACCCGCCCGCAAGGGAGGTGGGCGGGGCCGGAGTCCAACAAAAATGTACCGGAGCCCGAAAGTAACCAGTCAGTCGAGCTCCGACTCCGGGTCAGACACCAGCTGGGACGAGTGGCTCACAACTGATTCAGAGGAGGAGGAAACGGAGTTAGATAGAACCAAAAGCCATCATACCCCCATCCAATTTAAAGGGAAGCTGCGAAGGGGACAGACCCCTCTCACGGATTGGAGGAAAATACAGAGGGCATGTGTCACCTGGGCCCCATCAGCCGCGCTGGCATTTCCGGTCCGGGTGACGGAGGGGGGACAAAGGGTCCACTCGCCAATAAATCCGAAGGAGGTACAAGCGATTGTTAAAGCAATTGCGGAAAAGGGGCTTAACTCCGCTATGGTCTCCACCCTCATAGATGGTATTTTTGGAGCAGATGACATGCTCCCGTTCGATATAAAACAAACTTGTAGATTGATCTTTGGTGGAGCAGGAATGATTGTTTTTAAACAAGAATGGGAGGACAACTGTGCGAGGTATTTGGCCCAAATAACTGGGGCGGATCACCCACTACACGGCTCTAGCCTACAGCGATTAATGGGTACAGATCCAACAATGATCACCCCCCAGGCGCAGGCCCACGGTCTGCGGGCCTTTGAAGTTATGACAACTACTCGTGCGGCCAGAGAAGCTATTCGCACAGCCTCTAAGATTATTACCAAACCAACGCCGTGGTCCGCAATTAAACAGAATGAAAGCGAGAGTTTTACACAATTTGTGGATCGCCTACAAGCAGCGGTTGACTCCTCAACCCTGCCTGCAGAAGCAAAAGGCCCAGTTGTAGCAGATTGTTTACGTCAGCAGTGTAACTCAACAACAAAAGAAATCCTGCGATCGCTGCCGAAGGGGGCAAGTATCGCAGACATGATTAAGCATGTCGTGAACGAAGAACATATGGCCCCAATCCAGGTGGCTGTTCAGACTGCGATAAACAAAGTGATGACATGTTTTAAATGTGGCCAGGCAGGCCACGTTGCAGTAAATTGCCCTTGGCCGGGGGAACCCTCAACAGCGCCCCCCCCGCGCCAAAACCCACCCAAAGGACCGTGCTGGGCCTGTGGAAAGAAAGGGCATTTTGCCAAAGAATGCAGATCCAAAAAGCAGGGAAACGGGAAGGGGAGAGGGCAATCGGGCCGCGCACAGCCCTCTCCCACCTGGGATATGAGGCGGCCCAATTATACCAACCCCGGATGGGGCAAGGTACTCCCGAACCCACTGCCCCCTCGACAAGTGACCAATTTTACGGTTCAACCAACAGCCCAGCCGAGCCAGTCCCCATCTCAGGAACAACAGGGACCACCCTTTGGGGACGAGACCCCAGGGTGGCCCTGGCAATAAAGTGTGACAATCCACCAGTAGTGTGGGGAATCTGTTCCCTTCATAACGCCCAAGATAGTACCACCATCAGGGTCTCCTTTTTGATTGACACTGGAGCAGATGTTACTGTTATCCCTGAGACACATTGGCCCCCACATTGGAAACTAGTTTTAACAGGACGAGGGTACGCCGCTGTCCGAAAAGATAGTAAAGTTAAGTGGTGCCCACTTAAGTCCATTAAACCAGACCTCCAGAATAAAACTAATGAAAACTGTGAGTTTCTATCCACAGGACCGGATGGTTAGACGCCCCCGTAACCCGTACGCCCCGGTGACAAAAGAGGACAACAAGTCGGCAAGCATCCTGTCCGCACCCAGAAGCCCTGCACCGCCGGAACTCAAACAATGGCAAAATAGCCCCCATGGGGGGGAATCACGATGTTTTTGTGTGATTTTGATTTTAGGGCTAGTCACTATATAAGAACCGACTAGAGAGAGTTAACATTATGATGGTAGAACACCACCAGCTATTCTAACAAAATACTTACTCAGTGTGCCTTATACTTGTCATCGCAAGATGGTAATTTTTTTAAGAATCTTTTTTATCGTTTTTAAGAATACCTCAACACAAAATTCACCTTTTTTCACTACCCCCGATCACCCCTAGTCACACTCTATTACTTTTAGCTTCACCACGTACCCCCTCTCCCCTACTACCTCACATTCACTGTTCCTTATGTATATTATATTATATATATATATTTATACTTTTGTAGCTTACACTGTTTAATTAAGCATAGGGAGGGGGGAAATGTAGGTAGCTAGGGCCTGGCGGTCGGAAGATGTCGTGCTGTACGGAAACACAGGACCCCCCCTCCTAATAGCCTGTAGTATCTACCTCATGACATAAGCAGACGGAAGTGATGTTGTAAAACCCAGGTTATATAAACCTGTGTTACCTACCAATAAACGCCATTTGCCATCCACCACATTGGTGTCTGTGAGCTGATGGCCCGAGCGGCCTGGGGTTGGTCGCCGTGCTGTTCCTGAACCAGGTCGCCACGCCAATAAAGGCGACAAGAGGTTATGCTTGTGTCTCCACAGGTCACGGTCCCCGGTGGTTACCGGCAAGGTGTGTGCGACCATACCTGAGGCGTGAGAGGCAGCTTTTGGTGGACACTCAGGAGCCGGCTGTGGGTGCTGTGGGTGCCCCTGTGCCGACAGTTCGCGATCTCTTCAACTAATCATTTAAGCAGAATGTATGGGTAATGCTTGCTGCTGCAATAGGACCAAATACACTATCTCTGTCCTTAATCACACTACAGTTGCCAACTCTTTTAAGAGAAAATGCTAACAGTAATTGCAACTCCTTGATGAAATATATAAGCTTATTAGTTACCAGTGAAAGATGTAGCTTAGACAAAATGTAGTTATTAATAAGGATGAAATGCTATAAGAATGTGTGTATTTAAGTTCCTTGTTTAGCAGTATTAAGAATTAAGAACTCAAGTGTTTAACCTTATTAGAAACTCCCTTGGTTTTCCCCCTTGAGTGCTGGCCAGGCTCTGTGTGGAACCCAACAGGAGGATGAAATCAGATGTTTCCGCTCAAAGAAAATTGCCAGTTATTTTGGCCTGTTGATTTGGAGGCTGGACCTGCTTGCAGCGATGTTGGATGCCTCACCTACGGATGGATGCATCGCGTAGGATATCCGGTTTGCGAGGAAGGGTATTCTAAATCCTCGCTGCATCCAGGGTTCCCCAGCAATTGCGGATCTGAATGTTAGTACCCCATTAAGTAAGTGTGCTATTTCGTATTTTTCCTTACTGTTTATTTTTGTGGTATTTTGTCATAATATGTGGTGTGCTTCTCGCTATTTGTATTGCCTTTACATGTATTAGTGCCGTAGTGTAGGGAGTGGCGTTCGGAAGATCTCGCGATGTACGGAAGGAATAGCTGTAGCCCTCCCTTGGTACGAGATAAGGTGATGGAATGTCAAGGGCACACCCATGAAGGAGGTGCTTGGCGAGCGTATATATGCAAGATACACAGTTTAATAAACGGACATTTTTGTATCCAACACATTGGCGTTTGTACTGATGTCCCCGCGAAGGTATAACCTCCTGCGGCTTTAGTCTTTGCGATCTGCACACCACTGATATGTGGGCAGCAGGTTTAAAAATGCAGGCTAATAGCGACGCTGCAGTATTAGCTCGGTGACCTGAGCGCCGCTGAATCGCGGAGAGGCTGAGCTAACAGCAACACCGTAGTTCGTTTAAGAAGGTTAATGTTTTGTTTTTAGACCGACATATGGGTCTTGCTCATCACCGCTTGGAACAGCGCAATAATGACAATCCACCAAGAATAACGATGTTATAAAGCATGGGGAGGGGGAAGTGTAGGGAGTGGCGTTCGGAAGATCTCGCCATGTACGGAAGGAATAGCTGTAGCCCTCCCTTGTTATGAGGTAAGGTGATGGATAGGCTTGTAACGCTAAGGGCACACCCACGAAGGAGGTGCTTGGCGAACGTATATATGCAAGATACGCAGTTTAATAAACGGACATTTTGTATCCACCACATTGGCGTTTGTGCTGATGTCCCCGAGAAGGTTTTAACCTCCTGCAGTATTAGTCTCTGCGATCTGAGCACCACTAACACATGGAGAGGCAGGTTTAATGAGGCAGAGCTAATTACGACACTGCAGTATTAGTCTCTGCGACCTGAGCGCCACTAACATGTGGAGAGGCAAATTTAAGGAGGCAGAGCTAACTGCGACAGTGATGCAGCATTCTCCCTCAGTTAGCATACTGCACACTCCATGTTCTTTCAGCAATGCTAGCTGATTCTGCAACTCCATCTTAGATGCTTGTTGGGTCTGCACCTTTAATTCCCCAAAGGCATACCTTGTTCAATTACTTAGTACATACAATTGCTAAGTTAAATTTTCCAAAACTATTTGAGGTTATACAATCACATTAGCAGGAACCAAAACAGCTTCTAAGCCCAGGGCCAACCGTTGTTCCCAGGTATAGTAATCTGGATGTAGTACCCCACTGATCATGTGCCTGACATCACTAGGGCTCTTAAGCCCTCTTCATTTTCGGTGTGAGGTAATGGTGTAATTAAATAAACTCTTGAAGGCACCTTGTTAAAAAAACAATAAAACGTCTTAATCCAGCCATACTATAAGGATTTAAGTGGGAATACAATTCAGTATTCAGGTACAATTCATTAACGCTTGATTTTTGGAATCAGACCCCTTCAGCCAGTCTTTAATTACTTCATCTTGCTGTTGGTGGGTGTGGTAAGGACCACATCCAGCTATATGAGCTAGCACTGTAACCAGTTAGATCCCCAAACCTGTTTGGTATTTGCAAGCACTAGTGTGCAGTCCATGCAATATTATATGGGTGACTCACAGGCTTTTGTAATTTTGGAGACAATTCCCAATAAGGTAACTTAAGGCACAGCTCCTGATTAGGGTTCCAATAAGTAGACTCATTAAAAAAACCTGTAACATTTCCTGGATATGGATACCACTGTTGATTGTAATTGATTGGCAATGATTTATTCAACACCCATCAGGTATGATTCCACAATTTATCCCATATGACATTTGATGGGACCTGACAGAAGATGTTGGGGCCTTGCCATGTTCCTTTGATGGTGTTAATTTCTGTAGCCTCATCAATTCCCGAGATGTTTTGGAACACCTGGGTTAAATTTGCAGAACAACACCTAGCTACAACCATTGCAGTGAGATTGGCAGGGCTCATGGTGAATTTAAAGCCATCTCTGGCAGATGTCGGTAATGTTATACATATGCCCTGATCAGTTTGGTTCCAAATGTGCATGAATGCTCATATTAGGTCCCAGGCTAGATTGGGAGAGTCCCCCCATGGTCCTACCACTGCAAGGACAATGATTGAACACCAGGTCTCCCCAAACTATCTTTCCCATATAATAATGTAAGCAAATTACAAATAATAAGTAGCCGATAATGTCTATAACCATTGAAAGCGTTAAGAGTAACATAGGTCTAGGATCAACGCCCTGTAAAACAAATGTATACATAACAAAACAATGATGGTTAGAAAGAAGGGACAATCCACCTAGTGTTGATACGGTATTCTTTCCTATGGGCATCAGTAACCACCCATGAACAAATATTGATGGGAGTTCTTAGGGTTAGAGGTACTTGCCCCACGGTGGGCAAGTCTACTAGAACAGGTTGCCCAGGATAATGGAGCGGGTTTGTAGGGTCTTTAGTCTCTTTTTTACCGGCGAGTATGGATGGAGGCTTAGGACAGAATGCGGTAAGTCGTGGGCATCCATTAATTCCCCACCGGCTGTTTACCCTCATTACTGCGTCTGGCACCCGTTGTGACCATCCTGGTTCGTGGGGTTTTAGGGCTTGCTTTAGAAGTCTGTTGGTGCGTTCCACAATCCCATTCGCTTGGGGATAGTATGGAGTATGGAAAATCCACTGGATTCCTTCATCTCGAGCCCACTCCTGAACCACCCCGGCAGTAAAGTGACTATCATTGTCTGATTGGATCGATTTGGGCTTAGGCAATGTAATGGTTTAGCCCCTGCCGGGGTCTGAGACCACGCAGCCGCTGCCCCTCCCCCACAAAGGGAGTGAAATACAAAACCCCAAGACTGAGATGAGGACAGGTTTAATACAGCAGTGCAACAGCAACACAACAAACAACAACAATAACAATAACAGTAATAGTGATAGCAATGAACAGAGCAAAATCTCTACCAATACAGCAGTGAGAGGACCAGATGTACAAAGCCACGCGCCCTGTGCTCCCGTGGTATCTGAATAACCCCACTAGAGCTCCCCCCCCACTGCTGGCGAAACTTAACCCTATCCTGGCTAAACCAGGACAGGCAAGCAGCTAAAACAGCGTTTTAACCCCTTCACCGTATTTTCCCCGGTTGCTCGAGATGCAGCTTCTGCTTGGGTTAGGCCGGATAGTATTTCCACCCCCACCAATACATAGCATTTTCCCTCGGAGAGCCAGAAAGGACCAACATAATCCACCTGCCAGGCGTCCCATAGTCCCTTGTTGTCCCTTAGGTGTAGGGGCTGGTCCTTAAGAGGGTTGTGTTCTCCCAGATGAGTATGATGTAGACTACACGCTGAAATAATGGTATTGCACAATTCCCTGGTTACGGACCATCCTCTGCTTATTGCCTCTTTAAACAAATCTTTGCTTCCTGAATGACCCCGCTTTACATGCAACCATTCCAGTAAGTGTTCCCATTTCTCCTCCTCACCTTCTGTAATGGTTTAGCCCCTGCCCCACAAAGGGAGTGAAATACAAAGCCCCAAGACTGAGATAAGGAGAGGTTTAATACAACAGTGCAACAGCAACACAACAACCAACAACAATAATAATAACAGTAATAGTGATAGCAATGAACAGAGCAAAATCTCTACCAATACAGCAGTGAGAGGACCAGATGTACAAAGCCACGCGCCCCGCGCTCCCGCGCCAGGATGTGACGTCCGCATGGGATCTGAATAACCCGGCTAGAGCTCCCCCCCACTGCTGGCGAAACTTAACCCTATCCTGGCTAAACCAGGACATAACCTTCTGTAGCCATTCTCATCAAACGAGTCATTGAATCCACCTGGTTGTTTAGCAGGTGGGCAGGGTGATTTCCTGACTGGTGTGCAGCGACCCATCCTACTAAAAAGGACTTCCATTTTGCAATGTTTAAGATTTCCTCCCACTTCTCACGCTGCCACACCGGTACCTGATTTACTTTCCAGTGTTTCTGTTCCCAAAATGTGAGCCATTCGGTACATCCCTTGAATACGGCATGGGAGTCCATGTAAATAAATACTGGTTCTGTAGTCTCAGCTTCTTTAACAATCATGCTCCATACTGCTATTAACTGTCCCTCTTGAGCACTTCCTTCACCTGCTGTTATGATTCGGTCCCCCGAGTCAACATGCAGTGCTACTGCTCGGTATTTCCATACCTTTCCCTCTCTTTTAGAGGACGCATTGGTGAACCATACATTCTTTAGGTGGGTTTCAAATGGAGGAGCAGGTTTTATGTATGAGGGAGGGGGTTCAGGGTGATCGGAGGGTGGATCTTGTATTTTGAGCACATTGGGTGCCCCCTGCTCTATCTGATGCATGTGGCAGTGTACTGGGTCTGGCTGAGCCGGAACTGGTTTTCCCCTATAGCAGCCCTCATGGTGCTGTGTTTTATGTCGGGAGCTGGCAGGGTGTTGATAGCACACTAGTGTTGTGGCTGCTGCTGAGTAGTGCTTACACAGCACCAAGGCTCTTTCCAGCCACCAATCAGAACATCATCAATATATTGGTATATCCTGACCCCTTCCCTAGGAGGGATTTGAGCAAGCTCCTGCGCTAGTGCATAATGAGCGATGGTCGTTGAATGACAATATCCCTGGGGGAGACGTGTAAAAGTAAATTGCACGCCTTCCCATGTAAAGGCAAAGCGATCTCTGTCTGCCTCCTGTATGGGGACCATAAAGAACATATCTTTCACATCAATAGTTGCTAAGATCTGGTGGGCTTGTTCCTGTATGGTTGCAATCAATTCAGCTATGTTAGGTACTGCAGCTGTTAGAGGACCTATATTGGCATTTAATCGCCGATAGTCAATTGTCAGTCACCACTTTCCGTTAGGTTTACGGACTGGCCACACTGGGGAATTATAGGGTGAGTGAGTTGGGATAATTATCCCTTGTTCCTGCAGCTCTGCTATTACTGGAGCGATCCCCTCCCTTGCACCTAACGGTAAGGCGTAAGGTTTCACATTAACAATTTTAGAAGGAGGAAGCGCAGGTGCTTGCTGTAAAAGTCTTATAGAGGCAGTTGGGGACCCAAATTTCCATTCCCTTCCTTTTGAATCCACCCAGGCTTGTCCCTTCAATAGGTCAAGTCCCAGGATATTTGTGGGGAAATTCCCCAGGATCATAATAGCCTCTGTTGCAGTTTCATTCCCAGGTAACCAGCATTTCACCCGAGCAGTTGACTGTGGCTTAGAGTCCCCAAAAACATCTGTAACCCAGATCTGCTTTTTGTCAGCAATTATGCCATTGCGCTTGGCAACATCAGCTTGGAGTGCTGAGATCTGAGCCCCCGTATCTACTAGAAATGTAACTGGAGTTTTAAGGGGGCCAAGGGGAAAGGTAATCAACAAGTCTCCCTTCTGTGAGCCTCCTTAAGTGGACCCACCCACCATCCCCCAGCTCACTTACTGGGGATGGCGTGTCCAGTTTCCCGACCCTAAATCAATCAAGTCCTCTTCAGGGGCAGTTGGTGTTTGAGGAACAATTACCGCCATTTCGTTAGGTTTCATTTCTGCCCCTCCCCTCGCCCAAGAGGTCTGCTCGTTTGGGGGGGGGGGGGGGGGCAGCTTCCTTTTGTCTTTCCAGGCTCGAATGAGCTTTTCTAAAACTGTAGTAGGCATACCGTCCATTAACTCTTGGGGAATCCCCTGTCCAATTCCCTCAGCCCACAATAGGTTTCTCTTTGCCCTTAAGACTTGCAGAGGTGAAGGAGACGGATTGTCCTGCTGTTCCACTCTGCGTACCGAAGGCTTAGGTTTACCCGTTCCCCCGGTAAGGCCCATTCTCTGGCCGTAATTTATTAAGTCTTGAGCTATCTCTCCCCAAGTCATGGGTCCTCCCCCTGCCCTTCTCCCCTGTCATGGGGCTAATGCATCCCACAAACAATCTTGTAGTTGTACTGCATATAATTTCAAAGAGTCCAGCAAGCCCCGAATCAAGGGAGTCATTTGATTGGGGTTAGCAATTAATAGCATCGGGGAAGGCTGCTACGGAACCAAACGCCTGTCATGCATTAATTGGAGACAAGCAGCCTTCTGCAGACTTTCGGTCAAATGATTTATGGTTGGGGTCCAATACATACTGGATCCCCCCTTTCCAAGGGGTCCAGACCCCCAGAGCAATAAGGAGCTCGTGGAGTTAACGACCACAGCGCTCTCTGGTCCTCAGTAATTAAGAAAACCCCTAGCCCTCAGTACCCCTGGGCCTCATCTTCTGATAACAAGATTCGGTCACCACCAGTCAAAGATACCCTCCACACGTATTCAGTCTCAGTTTCCTGAGCTCGTCTGGTATATTTCTCCTGAATTTTCGCAAGCTCAGTTGCTGGATATGGTGTAGTTCGAATGGTGACCTGCGGAGCTCTTCCACCCTGACCATCGGTGGTCTCTGTTTTAATTAACGGTCTTAAGTTTGCCCCCTCATTTCTGGGGTAAAAATTTTCTCTGCTTATCTCTAACTCCTTTGTTGGATACAAGGGTCTATCCGCCAATTTTGCCAGAGTCGTAAATCCCGGTTCACTATCTGGAACAGAACAGAGATCTGTCCGGTTGCAGGTTGCTTGTTCATTCTCCTCTAATTCAGACCGTGAGATTTTTTCTTGGTCTAGGGCATCCAACAGAATTGTGCTGAGTCGCTGAGTGGTGTTACGCTCAGCGGCTAACTGGCTTTGCAAAATTTCAATTTGCTCCTACAAGAATTTAGCTTTTTGTTCAGTAACATTACATACTTCGGCCAATTATCCTGGAGAGTTTCTACCACATCTTGCAAGCATTTGATCATCTCCCCTTCTACTTCTCTGTTCAAATGTTTATCTTTTTGGGCTGCAGTCAGTGCTGCCCCTAATACAGCGCACACTATAGCTTTTCCTTTTCCTAGCCGCAACTTTTGCACCTTCACAGGGACAGTGATATGGCTTGTCACTGCTTCTGGATTATGCCAATTATCGTGGGCCCAGACCGTTACTGGAGGAGTAGGACAAGCCTTATACTCCTTCAGTTTCTCAAAAATAGGGGAGGAGTCAAGCACTGACATTTACCAGCCAGTCATGGCTTGCCACTGCTCGAACCTCTCCAGGCTTATAGCTGAGAGGTCACTTCCCGATTCTCCCTGTCCGAGTTTATCAGATAGAGAATCAGTATCTCTTAAGACTTTCCAACACTGAAGGGGATCCTGCTGACTACACCAATTTTAATGTCATGTCCCACTCAGAAGAGGGAGACAAGTGACTTAGATTCATAAATCCCCAACAGAGTGAACAACGGTGAGACAAGTCTCAAAGTCCAGCCATTTATTAACTTCCCACAGTGTACTAATTGGATACATGATAATTGGCTAAGTATATAAGGAGTTGTGGCAAGCAATACAGTATGCCTTGCATTTCTTAATCGTAGTGAAGGAAAGTGGGAAAAAGGAAACGAGGGAGATGGAGAGAATAGAGGAATAGAGATCACTGGTCTGGGTTTCTGCGTCGATCCCGCCAGCGAGGGTTCCAGGAGGCATCTGTCTTCTTCAAATCACTTCATTCTCCGGACCCCCCCACCCTTGCCCCCCCTCAATTTATACACACTTTCCTTGGGTCGTCCCCTAGATCGACCCACATACCTACGTATAACATGTATGGGGAGGGGTAAGGTGTTTCATGGGATGATGTAATTAGCATGATCATGTTAGCCCTCGTTAGCATATTGAGGGGTGTTAACTTTAATATGCATTTTGTGGATAATGAAGCAAAGGCCATTCACCGGACAGATGGCCCTTGAAATCTGACCAGGTGCACCAGAGCAGAGCCATCCTGTCTCCACAGGGCTCCCTCCTCCAGCTGCATCCTGTGTTATTCGGGCAGCCTTATCAGCTTTGACCTCCACAGAATGCACCCTGTGACTATAGTTTCATTACTTGCGAGTGTTTGAGACATTCCTTAGCTCGGAGGACCTCCAGTCCCCCTGCTATTCTTCATCTCTTTCTCAGGCTGTTTTTGTCAGTCTTTGTTTCTCGCCAGGCCTGTTTCTTTCAGGACCTATTTTTACAAGTCGTCTATCACAACCACATTCATACAAGACTATTCTTCAAACTGAAACAGCCAGCTCTCTTTCCATCCATTCAAATTAGATTATTTTTACAGTATGCCTACTTGGTATTAGTTTTTACACAGCTAGGAAAGAAAAAGAACAAATTTACCAAGTAAATGGGCTCCTCAGTTCTATATACAATCTGTTCACAGAAGCCAGTCTATACTAACACAGACAAATTTACTTTGTCTGATAAAGGTACAGACAATTTGGTGGGGAAGGCTCCAGAAAAACAATCAGTCACTATTAGCTATCATACAATGGGAAGAAAACATTAAGGTTGCCCTCATGACACAGGATATAAGCACTCCTCTAGTGTAGTTATCCTGGGAAGATAAAAAAAGTGCCATTATTGCCAGTTAACAGTGAGAAGCTGAGGCACAGCAGGGATATGTCTCATGTCTGTATATGCAATGAAGAACTGAGTTCCACAGACCAAGATGCCTTGACTGTACCCTGTAGCACTGAATGAAGATACCCACATGGATTCAGGCACAGTCACTCTCACCAATTAACTCAAAGTTGGTCTCAGCCCTTAAGCTTTTGTCCTGATCCAATATCGGGGAGGGTTCTTAAATGATCCCAAGAGCAAGATTAAGACACAAACGAGGTCAGATGCCGCACAAATCTTGTAAGCTTTATTTCACGAAATAACTGATAATAGCGATAGGACAGAAGGAAGAAGAAAGGAAAAGTCAGAATAACTAAGCAAGCAAACAAAAGAGATGCAGCAATACTAGTTACCACCACCACGAGTCTAGCAGCGTCCCATTGATCCGGTTCCAGTGCAGGTGATGGGGGGTCCCTGTGGTGGTTTGACCTTGGCTAAATGCCAGGTACCCACCAAGTCGCTCTATCACTTCCCCCCCCTTTCCCTTTTTTCTCAACAGGGCAAAGAGGGGAAAGAAAATAACCAACCCTTGTGAGTAAAACAAAAGCAGTTTTAATATAAGCAAAGCGAAGCAAAGGTCCGCGCGCGGAAGCAAAAAAAGAAAACAGATTTATTCTCTACTTCCCATGAACAGGCGATGTCGGGCCTTCTCAGGAAGCAGGGCTCCAATACGCGTAGTGGTTGCCTCGGAGGACCAAGGGTGACCCCACCCCCTTCCTCCTTTCTCCCAGCTTTATACTGAGCAGACGTC
>JADKXW010017524.1:0-13616 GCA_017315185.1 Bubo scandiacus
AGCGGCACCCGTGCGGCAGGGAAGTCAAGGGCAAAAATCAACAGATTTGCTCCAGCTCGACTCCCCCCCCTCAAGCCCAAAAGATCAATCCCCGGAGCGCACGGCCCCGCCCCGCTCTCGCCACCCCCCGCCCGACCCCCCCGCCGCCGCCGCCGCCGCCGCCGCTTCCTTCTTAGAGGACGGCGCCGACCCAGCCCTGCCCCCGTCCTCGGCCCCGACACCCCGGTCGGTGCAGGAACAATCTCGTTATGATTTACAAGATCAGCACCTGCAAGAACTAACGAGAAAATTAGAGCAACTTGAGATCCGAATGCAGCAAGCGGCTCAGCCCACCCCCACAGCACCGCCGCCTCCCCCTCTTCCTTTTAACCCCTTCTTCCGCGACACTGGGGGGGGGGGTCAGAGGGAAACGGTGGCAATCGGGCCGCGGCCATCGTCGGCTCAAATGGGAGGGGGGGCACTGGGAGGCGCGGGTGGTAATGGTAATCCAGCACACCGATGGCGGGGAGTTACTCGGGATGCTATAATTGAGGGGCAGTTTAATGAACTTGGGCCAATGACGTTTCCGGTAACAGTAACCCCACACGGCAATGGGTGGGAGGCCTGAGACTGGAAAATAATTAAAGAAGCAAAATTAGCCGTAACACAATATGGGTTGAAATCACCATATACCAACTCAGTAATTCAGCATATGTTTACAGCACATTTATTGACTCCGTATGATGTGCGCATGATTGTGCAAACCTTACTAACAGCTTCCCAACAATTGCAATTTTTCCAACGTTGGCAAGTGGCCTGCGAGGCTGCGGCAGCCACACCCCGTCAGCAAGGAGACCCTCTACATGGGGTGCAAGCTCAAATGCTGATGGGCGCAGGCCCTTTTGCTAGCCCCGACTGGCAAGTTGGATTTCAACCAGAAGTGTTACAGTTAACCCAGGAATTGGCTCTAAAAACCATTCTAGCCGTACATGATGAAAAAGCGGCGCCAGCATTTACAGGAGTGAGACAGGGGCCCACGGACCCCTATCCAAAATTTATTGACAGATTACATGCCGCTATTAATAGCAATCCTGATTTAAGTGATGAAATGAAAGTTAAATTCCTTGATATGCTTGCTTATGACAATGCTAACGACAAAACTAAGAAAGCCTTAAGCCTTCTCCCACGACAATCTACTGCAGGTCAGCTGCTGGAGGCAGCAGAGCGAATGCTTGATCAGGAGAAAGCTGCCGTTATGGCTGCTGCAGTAGGAGCTGCAGTAACACCAATTGTCAGAGGCAAACACATCAAAGGCAAGCGAGATAAGAAGTGTTTTAACTGCGGACATCTGGGTCATTTTAAATCAGAATGCCATGCTCATGTGTCTCATAAGAGGGGAAACGGGAGGCAAAGCGCGCACCACCCTCGCGCGACAACACAAGTCCAGGGTGCTTGGACCGTTGCTCCGCGGCTCCTCCGGAAGCGCAGGGGTGGACTTGGCAACAGCAGTAGCTGTTACTCTTACAGATACTACAATACATCTGGTTGATTCTAATCTGGTGGGGCCTCTGGGACATGGTTTAAGTGCCTTATTAATTGGACGTTCTTCGGCATCTACAAGAGGTATTTGTGTCGTCCCAGGGCTTATTGATGCTGACTTTGAGGGAACAATTAAAATCATGGTATATACACTTACTCCCCCTTTGACTATTATGCAGGGATCGAAAATTGCTCAACTAATTCCATTTGAATCAAAAGTGCCTAATGCGGAACAAAACAAGAGAGGCGAAAAGGCTTTGGGTCCTCTGGACAACCAGATGTTTTGTTAGCCCTGGACATTAGTCGGGGGAAGCCAGAGGAACAGATGGAAATGAGACACCCTAATGGACAGACGAGCAAATTACAAATGCTCATTGACACTGGAGCAGATGTCACAATTGTACCTCTTTATCTGTGGCCTAGACAGTGGCCTTTAGTGCCAGCTAATACAGGAATTCTAGGGGTTGGAGGAACTCAAGTCACATCCATCAGCAGAGATACAATAGCATTCATGTTTCCGGATGGCAAACTAGTAACCACACATCCCTATGTGATGCACTCACCTGTGGCACTGGTGGGGAGAGATCTGCTCAGTCAGATGGGAGCTCGATTGATTACTTCGCCTTTTTAGGCGCGGCCACGGTAAAGCAGCCAATCCTAAAATTAACTTGGAGAACTGATGATCCCATATGGATCGACCAGTGGCCACTGAAACTGGACCGGCTGCAAATTATCAATGACTTGGTACAGGAACAGCTAGATGCCGGACATATCCTGCCTTCAACTAGCCCATGGAACACACCAATTTTTACAATTCAGAAAAAATCTGGGAAATGGTGTCTGTTACATGATTTGAGAGCAATCAATGCTGTTATGTGTGACATGGGCACCTTACAACCTGGTTTGCCTTCCCCAGTAATGTTACCCGAAGGCTGGGATCTGGTGGTTATCGATTTAAAAGACCGCTTTTTTACAATCCCCTTACATCCAGAGGATGCTGAAAAGTTTGCCTTTACAGTGCCGTCGATTAATAAGGCTGAACCAGCAAAGAGGTATCACTGGGTGGTGCTACCACAAGGCATGAAAAATTCACCCATGATTTGTCAGTCTTTCATCGCGTGGGCTCTGGAACCCATCCGAAAACAGTATCCTTGTTTACTCATTTATCATTACATGGATGACATCTTAGTGGCAGGAAAACAACTGGACTGCGAGACAATATTAGGTCAGCTAGCATGCAGCCTCAGGGAGAGGGGATTACAGATAGCACCAGAGAAAATTCAGAAACAGGGACCGTGGCTGTATCTGGGCTGGATTATTACAAATTCAATGATTCGTCCTCAAAAGATTAAAATCAACACAAAAATAGAAACACTGTCCAATGTGCAGAGATTAATTGGGGATATCCAGTGGGTTCGTAATACCTGTGGAATTACGAACAATGATCTGAAACCTTTGATGCCACTCCTGGGCACGTCTGTACAAGCTCAGGAGCGCCGTCAACTGGATGAGGATCAACAGCAAGCCTTACAAGTAATTAAGAATAAAATCATGACAACTTATACTCACAGGCGACTGGATGATAAAGCTCTTTCCTTTATGTTAGTTAACTCTGGGGGTGAACGTGAACACCCATTGGGCCTTATTATTCAGCTGAGTGAAACAAAACCACATTTACGAATTTTGGAATGGATTTTTCTCCCTTTTCAGCCCAGAAACACAGTTGTCACACGTCCTGAATTATTTTCACAGCTTGTCATAAAAGGGAGGCAGCGAATTTTAGACATCTCAGGCATCAAACCAGAAGTCATCTACATACCTGTATCTCAGTTCTGTTTAGATTGGCTATTATCTGCTTCAACTGTCTTTCAGATAGCAATTGCTGATTTCTTAGGTACTATCACCAATAGTTATCCATCAGATAAGCTTTTCTCATTATTATGCCATCAGCGGTTTGTACATTTACCCCTGCGATCAGAGGTTCCAGTAGAAGGGATAACTGTCTTCACTGATGCTGGACGGAAATCTCGAAGGGCTGCAGTCACCTGGAAGGAAGGGGACACCTGGGAACATCAAATACTCCCTGGAGTGCCTGGTGACTCTTTACAGACTTTAGAACTTCGAGCTGTTATTTGGACATTTCAACGCTGGTCTCAAGAACCTCTCAATATAGTATCAGATTCATTGTATGTTGTAGGTACAGTACAACGTCTGGAAAACAGCATGGTGAAACCTGTGCGAAATCTCGTATTACATACTTTGTTGTTACAATTGCTAACGCTTTTGAACCAACGTCAGAATGAATATTTTATTATGCATATTCACAGTCATCAGCGATGTGGAGGCCTTGCGTTGGGAAACGCTCGAGCCGATCAGCTTGTCGCTCCAGCCTGGACGGGCCCTGCCGTTAACACCTTTGAACAGGCCAGGCTATCACACAAATTTTTTCACCAGTCGGCAAAAATGTTAGCCAGACAATTTCACATTCCTGTGGCTGATGCTAGAGGAATTGTGCAATCCTGTCCCGACTGCCAGAAGGTAGGAGTCGGCCTCGGTGTGGGAGTCAATCCCCGAGGACTCCAACCTCTACAACTTTGGCAGATGGATGTGACACATATCCCAGAATTTGGCAGGCTTAAATATGTGCATGTCTCTATTGATACCTTTTCTCTAGCACTCTGGGCAACAGCACAAACAGGGGAAACAGCGCGGCATGTCATTAAACATATGCATGCTGCAATTATGGCACTCGGTGTGCCTGCACAGATCAAAACTGATAATGGTCCGGCCTACACTTCTCGGAAATTTACTCCTTTTTGTCAACTCTGGGGTATACATCACATCACAGGAATACCACATTCCCCACGGGACAAGCCATAGTGGAAAGAGCGCATCAAACCTTGAAAGCGCTTTTGCAAAAACAAAAAGGGGGAGAAGTCTTGGCTGCTGCAGAACCACTTGCAAAAGCGGTGTATGTGTTAAATTATTTACGGTTCACAGGTGATAGAGAGGAACCACCAGTAGTAATACATAGTTTGGGTTTGAAATCTGGTATAAACCAATGTGACAATAATGTTTTTGTTCAATACAGGGATGTCGTTACAGGAGAATGGAAGGGACCTGCAGAACTAAGAATGACCGGCCGTGGATATGCTTGTGTTGTTACAGATACCGGCGTCAGATGGGTACCGAGTCGATGGGTGCGGCCCTGGAAAGGGGAAGTCAGGAAGAACGACACAGAGCATTAGGCTCACTCACAGGTCCTAGACAGGGGTTTATGCTTGTGTCTTTACAGGTAACAATCCATCTACGTAGGCCTCTGCGAACTGGACAAAGTACCCTGTGTTTTGAGGCACTTCAGAGACGCCAACATCGACTGAGCCTGGTTCTGACCTCGTTGCTAACAGCACTGCATCCAGCAAACAGAGAAGCCTTTTGTCTTTTACTGGGCTTGCAGTCATTTTGCACGGCTGCTCGAATACAGCCGCTTATCACAGATCAGAAGTTTATACTGAAGCAAGCCAGTTGTCTGACCTTGCAGTCAAGCCAACATATCAGCAATCTGCTTTTAGTTACAGAAAGGCAGGCTTAGTTTTTAGAGAGTAGCAGTAGTTTGTTAAAGCTATAGGCTTAATTAAAAACCTTGGGCAAAGGTTTTTTAGCAGAAATTTATTTTGAAGCTTTGTAGACGCTTGGCTTTTCAGTGTGATAATTAGAACAATAAGATAGTAGATAAGAGTTGTGGTGTTGGGAAAGAACTGTTCTCGAAGCTGGCAGATGTACCAGGACACCTGAGAAAGGGAGGTGAAATGATGACTACACGTCAAACGTGGATCACGTTTGTCTTGATTTGGCTCATATTAGGCAGTGAAGGGATTCTTGACATCGAACCCAGAGCAAATATTTGGGTAACCTGGGCAAACGCATCTGAGATAAAGGATTTCTGTTTGAGTCTACAACAAGCAGGTGATCCTTTTAGAACCTGTTTAATTGGCATTCTGTTGCAGGAAAGTGAAACTGATTTTAGAGGATATTGGAAACAACAGAGAGTGAACCTGATTGGCAGACAAGATGATAATAGTTGTTTTATTTTAAATTGGCCCTCCATGTGTAACGCAGTGGCAAAAAACAGTCATTGAGAACCTGAATCAACTAACTTCTTTACCCCTCCAAGAATTGGATTTGTTGGCCAGTGTTACACCTGTTAAGAAAGTTGATGTTACTGGGAGTCCGAACTGCCATAATGTGGTTCCTCAGCTGCAGCCAGTGAATGGCACAGGAGTGGTTTGGTTCAGAGATCCATGGCATATTTGGCTAGCTCAGAATGGTCGCCAAGATTTGCTCGTAGGTTTACTAATCTTGATGTTGCTTCTTCCCTGTCTGTTTCAGTGCTTGCGACGGATGTTGAATAGTCTGATTGAACAAATGTTTAAGAAAGGAGAAGTCTGGATCACTCAAAAACAAAAAGGGGGATTTGTGGAAGGGCTGGAAAATAACAGACATGTTATGAGCAATCCAGCCCGAGGGGCCTCACTGTAACAGCAAGCTGCAGCTGTGTTCAAGGACACAAACAAGGCCGAGACGGCCTGAGAAACTACATTCCTTCCCAAGAGATAAAGATGCTGGAATGTCAAAAACAGGGGGTCTACCTGGGGGGAGAGCAACGCGTGGACACCACACTGGGACCAATCATAGAGGGCAGAAGGGCACGTGAACAAGTAGCTTTAGCCTATTAGCAATAAGATAGCGGCGCGTGAAGCTTGAGATAGAGTATAAATTGCTGTGTAGCCTTTAATAAAGTGGCATCAACTTGATCACATTGGTCGTCTAAGTTGTGTCCGAGACTTCCGCGTCGGCAACCTACTGCATCACATAGACACACACAAGTCTATGGGACCGGATGGGACACACCCGAGGGTGCTGAAGGAGCTGGCTGGGGTGCTCGCTAAGCCGCTTTCCATCATTTACCAGCCGTCCTGGCTGACCGGGGAGGTCCCGACAGTTTGGAAACTGGCCAATGTGACGCCCAGAGATAAGAAGGGTCGGAAGGATGATCCCGGAAATTACAGGCCTGTCAGCTTGACGTCGGTGCCTGGGAAGCTGATGCAGCAGCTCATCCTGAGTACCATCACACAACACATGCGGGACAACCAGATGCTCAGGCCCAGTCAGCATGGGTTTATGAAAGGCAGGTCCTGCCTGACAAACCTGATCTCCTTCTATGACAGGGTGACCTGCTTATTGGATGAGGGAAAGGCTGTGGATGTTGTCTACCTTGACTTTAGTAAGGCCTTTGACACTGTTTCCCACAGCATTCTCCTGGTGAAACTGGCTGCTCGAGGCTTGGATGATCACACGCTTTGCTGGGTAAAAACTGGCTGGATGGCCGGGCCCAGAGAGTTGTGGTGAATGGAGTTAAATCCAGTTGGCGGCCGGTCACGAGTGGTGTCCCCCAGGGCTCGGTTTTGGGGCCACTCCTGTTTAACATCTTTATTGATGATCTAGACGAGGGGATCGAATGCACCCTCAGTCAGTTTGCAGAGGACACCAAGTTGGGTGGGAGTGTTGATCTGCTCGAGGGTAGGGAGGCTCTGCAGAGAGACCTGGCCAGGCTGGAGCGATGGGCTAAGGCCAACTGCATGAGCTTCAATAAGGCCAAATGCCGGGTGCTGCCCTTGGGCCACAACAACCCCCAGCAGCGCTACAGGCTTGGGGAGGAGTGGCTGGAGAGCTGCCAGTCAGAGAGGGACCTGGGGGTGTTGATTGACAGCCGGCTGAACATGAGCCAGCAGTGTGCCCAGGTGGCCAAGAAGGCCAATGGCATCCTGGCCTGTATCAGAAATAGCATTGCCAGCAGGGACAGGGAAGTGATCTTGCCCCTGTACTCGGCCCTGGTGAGGCCGCACCTCGATGACTGTGTTCAGTTTTGGGCCCCTCACTACAAAAAGGACATTGAATTACTCGAGTGTGTCCAGAGAAGGGCAACGAAGCTGGTGCAGGGTCTGGAGCACATGTCGTACGAGGAGCGGCTGAGGGAACTGGGGTTGTTTAGTTTGGAGAAGAGGAGGCTGAGGGGAGACCTCATCGCCCTCTACAGCTACCTGAAAGGAGGGTGCAGAGAGCTGGGGATGAGCCTCTTTAACCAAGTAATGAGTGATAGGACAAGAGGGAATGGCCTCAAGTTGCGCCAGGGCAGGGTCAGACTGGATATTAGGAAGTATTTCTTTACAGAACGGGTTGTTAGGCATTGGAATGGGCTGCCCAGGGCGGTGGTGGAGTCCCCATCCCTGGAGGTGTTTAAGAGTAGGGTCGACATAGCGCTGAGGGATCTGGTGTAGTTGGGAACTGCCAATGCTAGGCTAACGGTTGGACTAGATGATCTTCAAGGTCCTTTCCAACCTACATGATTCTGTGATTCTGTGAATTGGGAAAGTTCTGCAGTATGTAGAGGATTTATTAATAGTCACAGAGACTAAAGAAATGTGCATAATATGGACTATTGGTTTATTAAATTTTTGGGATTTAATGGCTATCGAGTCTCTCCACAGAAAGCTCCAGTAGCTCAGCAGCAAGTAACTTACCTTGGATATGAGGTCACGGCTGGTCAACGGACCCTAGAACTGCAAGGAAGGAGGCCATCTGTCAGAGCCCTCAGCCACAGACAGCTAAAGAGCTCCGCACGTTCCTAGGAATGATTGGATGGTGTCGCCTGTGGATATATAACTATGGACTCATGGTAAAACCCCTTTATGAACTATTAAAATCAAATCCAAAAACCCTCACTTGGAATAGAGAGGCAGACAGAGCATTCTGTCGGCTGAAAAAGAAGCTGGTGGATGCCCCTGCTTTGGGTTTACCAGACATCACGAAGCCTTTCTGGTTATTCTCCCACGAGAAACAGGGAACAGCCCTAGGGGTCCTGGCCCAAAATTTGGGACCAGATAGAAGGGCAGTGGCATACTTCTCTAAACAACTTGATGAAGTAAGCAAGGGATGGCCTAGCTGCCTGAGGGCAGTAGCAGCAGTAGTTCTAAATATCCAAGAAACACGAAAATTCACATTGGGCCAGAAAATCACAGTACTAGTATCCCACACAGTGTCTGCAGTACTAGACATGAAAGGAGGACACTGGCTTTCACCCCAAAGGTACCTGAAATACCAAGCCCTCCTAGTGGAACAGGATGATATAGAAATAGAGGTTACTAATATTGTCAACCCAGCTTCTTTCCACAGTGGAACCACAGGAGAACCAGTGACACACGACTGCCTGGAAATGATTGAAGCAGTTTATTCCAGCCGGCCAGACCTCAAGGAGGAACCATTAGGGGATGCTGATAAATCCTGGTATACAGATGGGAGCAGCTTTGTTCGACAAGGTATCTGCAAGGCAGGATACGCGGTAACACCGAAGATCAGGTAATAGAATCTAAAGCTCTATTAGCAAGATATGTCCAGCAAAACAGGGGAGGTAATCATCTTCACAATTAACACACCGCTGTCTGGCCTCTATCGGGTCATCCAAGTGCAGTGCTAATAGCGCTGCTCTCTTTGCCTCTTGATCAGCAAGGTTATTCCCCCGTACTAAAGGATTTAGCCCCCTCTGCTGTCCCTTTAAGTGTACTACCGCAATTTCGCTGGGCCCTCGTATAGCTTGCAAAATTTGTAATATTAACTCCTGATGTACTAGGTCCTTCCCCCGAGAATTGATTAGGCCTCTCTCTTCCCATATTTTCCCAAAGGTATGTACTACTCCGAAGGCATATCTAGAATCGGTGTATATAGTTCCCACTTTTCCTTTTAGTAATTGTAAGGCCTTTAATACTGCATATAATTCGCATGCCTGTGCTGACCAGCCAGGACTCAAGGGTCCTGATTCTATCACCTTAAAAGTTTTTCCATCAATTATGGCATACCCTGATTTTCTTTTTCCTTCTACCACCCGAGAGGATCCATCTACAAATAATTTTCTCCTTTCCCTAATTCCTCTTCTTCCAAATCTGGTCTTATCTTAGTCTGCTCCTCGATGTTACGGAGGCAATCATGAAAAAGATTTTGACTAGGTTCTCCATACAAAAATTGGGCTGGATTTTGTAACGATGTTGTTTCAAGGGTCAGGTGGGGAGATGCAATAAGGATTGCCTCATATTTTACCAGTCTAGCATCGGTTATCCATTTTTCTGCTTTTTGTTGTAACACACCTCTGATATTATGGGGTGATAGTACCTTTAACTCACTACCAAAGGTTATTTTATGCGCTTCCTCAATTAACAAAGCAGTTGCCACCACGACTTGTAGGCACGTAGGCCACCCCCGACTTACGGGGTCCAGTAATTTTGAAATATATGCTATTGGTTTCTTTTTTCCTGCCCATTCCTGGGCTAATACTCCAAATGCAGTTCCTTCCTCTATGTTGACAAATAAGAAAAATGGTCTTTTTAGGTCGGGCAAGCTCAGAACAGGAGCATTTACTAATTCAGTTTTTAGTTCTTTTAACCATTGATCATCCTCTTGAGTCCATTTTAATAATCCATTTTTAGTTATTTTGGTGTATAAAAACTTTACCTTTCCACTGTACCCTTCGATCCACTGCCTACAATATCCAAATAACCCTAATAGCTGCCGGACTTGTTTCTTGGTTTTTGGACTTGGGAGGGAAAGTATCCCTTTAACTCTTTCTGGATCCAGTTTCTTAGTTCCTTGACTTAATCGATGTCCTAGGTATTTAACTTCCTCTTCGACAAATTGCAATTTGGATTTTGACACCTTTAGTCCCTTCAAGCTCAGGAAATTTAACAATTTGATACTTTCTTCCCGTACCATTTCCTCATCTTCCCCTGCTATTAAAAGATCATCTACATACTGAACTAGGGTAAGGGTATCTCCTATCTGGTAATCCTGTAAAATTTGTTCTAAAGCTTGCCCGAACAGGTTTGGGGATTCGGTGAAACCTTGGGGTAGGACTGTCCACCGGAGTTGAGTTTTCCTGTGGGTATCTGGGTCCTCCCACTCAAAAGCAAAATAGTTTCTGCATTCCTCTTTTAGGGGGCATGTCCAGAAAGCGTCCTTCAAGTCTATTACATTGTACCACTGGTCGTTCGGGCCTAATTGACTTAAGAGAGTGTGTGGGTTAGCTACTATGGGGAATCTAGTTACAGTCCTTTTGTTAATTTCCCTTAGGTCATGGACTAATCTGTACCCCCCATCCGCCTTCTTGACAGGTAAAATGGGAGTATTAAAAGGGGACATGCAGGGCTCCAATAATCCCTGCTTTATTAATCTTTGGATTTCTGGTTTCAATCCTTGCCTTCCCTCCTGAGGTATGGGATATTGCTTAATTCTCACCGGTACCTCAGGATCCCGGATAGTTACCATAAAAGGTTCAACATTCAATCTTCCCACCGTATCTGGAGTGTACCATACTTCAGGGTTGATTCTAGTCTCATCTTCAACCCGTAGGGAGCACAGTTTGATTTCAAGTTTGCGTTCTGTTACTTCCAAACTAATTCCTAATTCAATCATTAGATCTCTCCCCAGTAGGTTATAATCTGCCTCAGGCACTAACAACAAGGATCCCATCCCCAATTTAGAATCTGTTTCAAGGAGTACATCTTTAATTACCGGTACTCCGAATGGTTCTCCTTTTGCCCCAACTACTTGTACTTTTTCTGATGAAATCTCACATCCTTGGGGCAATGATTGAACGGTAGATCTCTCCGCTCCTGAATCTACTAAAAATTCTACCTCCTGTTGCTGGGGACCTACCTTTAACTTTATCAAGGGCTCAGTTCGTTCTCGGGTCCCCAGCAAATAGAGCCCCTGACACCCCTAATCTTCTTTAAACATTCTCTCATCCATTATTCTCCTCCTGCAGCTCTTCTTTGTGTGACCTTTTCCTCCGCAATAAAAGCAGACAATACTCCCTTTCTCTCTCCCCCTCTCCGGTTCCTTTGATCTATAGCCTGTTCTTTGACCTTCCTGTTTTCTCCCAGCACCGTTCACTCTCTGTCCTTCCCTTATCGCAGCTACCATCATTCTGGTATGTCTTTTTTGAGTCTCGTCCTCCCTTCGGACATAGACTTTCTGTGCTTCCCTCAGTAATTCATCCAATCCCCGATCCTGCCAATCTTCTATTTTTTCTAGCTTCTTTCTAATATCTGTCCATGCTTTTGCCACAAATTGTGTCTTTAACAATGCTTGTCCCACTGGGGTATTAGGGTCCAGTCCTGAGTAAAGCTGAAGATTTTTTCTCAGTCTCTCTAACACTCGGTAGGGGTTTCATCCTTTTTCTGATGTTCACTAAAAGCTTTGTTTATATTTTGTCCTCTAGGGACTGATTCTCTTATACCCTGGATTACAATCGTCCTCAGGTCTTGCATATGGCCTCTATCGATTTCATTTTGATTATTCCAGTTAGGTCGATTTAGAGGCCATTTTATGTCTGCTGCCGGACCCTGCTGATGCTGTTGGTCCCAAATTCTCATTCCTGCTCTCCTGATCATGTCCCTTTCTTCGGCAGTGAATAGTATAGCCATTATGGCTTGCATTTCATCCCAAGTATAGGTGTTTGGTCCTAAAAACTGATCCACCCGCTCCGCCACACCCAGGGGATCCTCCAATAGACTCCCCATCTCTTTTTTAAATTCTCTGATGTCCCCTGAATTAAGAGGGACAGTCACATATCCCATGCCAGGCTGGGGTCCCCCCATCGCAACCTCCCTTAGGGGGTACAAGCTGCTGTCACCCCGCCCCATTCTAGTTTGACTACGGGTTATTCGTCTTGGCTCTTCCGGGTATTCTGGTGGGGAGTCTGAATTCCCTGGGTCCTCCGGCGCAGTTGGAGGAGGTGAAGGCGCCGGAGGTGGGGGTGGAGGTATGTAAGGAGGAGGAGAGGTAGGAGGTTCGTCCTCATCACGTATCTTCCTTTTCTTAACTTTTTCTTTTAGAGGATATAGATTTACTCGGGTATCTGATACTATCCATACCTGTGCATATTCACTCTCCTCCAAATTAAAGGGTTCCTTTGAGTTGACATAAATATTTAGGGCTTGGCAGACCCATTCTTCAAAGGACCCAAAAATAGGCCAATAGAGATGGTCGCCCCTGATTTGTTTCCCTCCCCAAACTTCCATACAATAATAAATCATTTTTGCTTTGTCCTTACCCCGCCTAGAGGGGTAATCTTCCCAATGGTTTAACATCAAGCCTAAAGGGCTATCTGGTGGTATTTGGGGGTACCTCACCTTGGGTCCCAAACCACCCATGGGATCAGAAGGCTTGCTCTTCTTCTGTCCCATCTTCCGGAGCGCCTTCACACACTCACACAATTCGTTTTCCCCCTTTTCGTGACCCAGTCCCTCGCGGGATATAGGAACTGCACTACCGAGGGGTCTGCACTCGCTTCGCCCTGCTGGGCGTCTCACACACCACGCTCCGGGAAACCCAACCCCAACCGAACGGATAACCGGCCTATACTCACGCAACCTTGCGTCTTCGTCCGGGGCTTCGTGCACAAAGATTACGGGGCTACCGGTATTCTTTTGCTTGTTGCCGAGTTTTGGAGTTCGTTGGTAGAGGGCGTGATGTGATAGCACTCAGCCGGGGCCGCTGAACTCAGCGGGGCGCCTCCCCGTATGGGGCTTCCCACCAGATTGCCTCTATCCGAGTCACGGCACCAATTTTGTTATAGACTATCTTGCCAAAATGATGCAAGTCAGGACAAATTTTAATTATTTATTTTAGCAAGCGGCAATAAGCAAAACAGCGCTGGGCAGCCGGGGAGTCCTTGCTCCACCAACGGCGCGCGCTCACTTCCCGAGGGTCCGTCTTTTTATATCCCCCGCCTTCCGGTATCCGGGTCTCTCTGAGAGGCGTACTCTGCGTCTGCGCACTCTGCAGCTAGGGGGTCGCTCCATTCGGGTCTTCCTCGCGTCACCAACTCCTCGTATTTCCTGCTTTCCTGAGAGTGGCTCACACAGCTTTTGTTTATATCTTACAGAGTACAGACACTTCCCCTTTGTCCTTCTCCCCTTTGTCCTTCTTCCCTTCTCCCTTCTTTCAGTCTTTTGCACATTAGGAGTCCTTGCTTCAGCATTTCAACT
>MU210139.1:4924-19869 GCA_017315185.1 Bubo scandiacus
TCTCTCACCTTTTCTCAAACTGCCCTTGACTCTGCAGCATCAACCCTCTGGCAAGGACAGTGGCACCTGCAAAATAAACAAAGGAAAAAGCATGGAGTGAGATGCAGCCCTAACCTTCAGCTGACTCACTGTGCTTCCTCTCCCCTGCTCATTTACCTCAGCCGCTCATAGACGGATTCTTCCATCGCCTGTACCGAGGCCTGGTCACCAGCTGTAGAACTAAAACAGAGTATGATTTTAGCTACAACAATATTATGACACCTCAAGAAACTCTTGCATCAGCACATGGGTCATCCCTCACCTTGCCAAAGTCCAAAGGTGCAGGTATCCCACTTCACACATCAATTCACACCTAGGAAATAAAACCAAAATAAGCCCATCAGAGCCACCTCTCACACAGATGCTCCGACATCTTCCGTCACCCTTCAGGAAGTGGCTTCTCGCTTTGTGCCTAAACAACCCAATCCACGTAAGGCAAGCCACCTCATTGTTAACCAAGGCTTTTATGAGACCAAAGGTTTGCCTTCCTTTTCCATCTCCCTTCTAACTTCTGCTAAAATACCCAAAACCCTAAATATTGAGCCCCACATACAAGCTAAGACTCATTCAAGCTTCAACATGTTCACCTACTGCACAAACTGCCACTCCCAGCAAGTCCACCGTCCGGCACCTGCCAAACACAAGTAAAATAACACTGCGGCAGCTGTCTACAGCTACTTGCCCGGAGATGGACTGTATGATCTCTACCAAAAGCATCTGGGCAGATCCAGGTATTACTACACAACTACCAATCTACACTCCCCTGATCTTGACTACAGCTAAACTCCTGGGCAGGACAGCTGCACCACTAGCACAGACCTACACCGCACACAGACACCACAAGTGAAGCGACTGTGAGACATGAGAAGACCACGAGCGGAAGAACGATGACCGCAGGGAAGATGCTGCTGGCAGAGAAGCCCTATGGCACCATGATGGCCCAGATGCATTGAAGCAGCCCCAAAATGAGAATGGACCGCTGCAGCCTGTGAGAAAAAGTCACCATCAAAATGAGAACAATGGATACAGGAAAAGCCGGGCTTCAAGACCCAAGACATGGGAATGAAGTCCCAGAAGACTACAACGTGCCAAAAGAACTCTCAAAAACACAGCTGAAGGTGCCATCTAGCTCTCCCGTGCAAGAGACCGCTGCTCAAGAACTTCCTCGATGCAACATGCACCGGATGAATCCACGCTTTGGGTTATAGTTGCAAGACAAGGAGGGCTCGACAGGCGCTATGCTGATGAGGCGATGGATGTGAGATTCTTGGGAGGGCTATAGAGATGCCAGCTGATCATAATAAGATACATAGACATCAAGACCTAAGGATGGCATGGTATAAGATACATAATACACAAGACACAAAGTACACAACAACACAGACCAGGCTGGAACTGCCCTGCCCAGCACACAGCACTCTGCTGCTGAAAAGTAACTCGCTCTCTTTGTGGGCACAAAGGGCACTGCTCCTGCACAGTTCTCTCCCCTACACTATCATGAAAAGCCCTCCCTGCAATTCCCAAGCCTGTCACATCCTCCCAGACCCTTCCCAGCCCTGGACCCTCAACTTAGCTTTCAGAGGGCCAGAGCCATCTTCCACAATAACCACATGGGTTAACTGGGATGTTCCTGAGCCACCGGGTTCCTCTGCAACATCTGCAGGACACCCACAAAGAGCGAGACCGGTCAGCGGCATGTCGGCAGACACCAAACTCTTCCACAACACCCTCCTCAGAAATGCCGCTCCCCTCATCGTTCCAGAGTCAGATGCTGAGACCATCACCACTTGTGGTACCTAAGATACTAAGAGACAAAATCACCATTGTGCTTCTGACAAGTCACCTGCCCCTGCTCCTCCTTGTTAACAACCCAGCTCACCTCAAATGCTCATCTGACTCCAAACGCTACCTGCACAGCACCTGCAAAACCAAAGAGAAACACTTCACTTAGATGTCGTGGGACACTTTGCTCTTAAATGCAGACCCAGCCAACGCTACCTCACTTTCTCAGATCATTCGTCAAGCGTGCGGCTTCACCCTTCCGAGGCTACGAATATCACTTGCAAAAACTGAAGTAACGCTTGGTAGTATACTGTCCAAAACTACAGTCCACCCACACCAATAACCCTCTCCTGCTCCTTTACCTTGTGTGCTCACCCACCCTACCTCTGCCAGTCACGGGTTCTCCTGCAGAGACTTGGGTACCGCCTGTAAGACACAAACAACAAGGGATTTTTCTTACTTCACCAACAATATGATGCCTGAAAAATAACTGCTTGAGCACACTGGTCATACCTCACCTTGCTCGACTCACCTCTGGTGCCAGTGTCTTTCTTCACACCTTCAAAATAAAACACGCTTATAGGCTACTCACATAGACACTGGTCGGGTCATCACTCTGAGGCCACACATGGACCTACCTTCTTACAGTGCTCCGCTCACCACCTCAGTTGCCCTTTGGCACACAGGTCACCCCTCCGCATCTGAAAAAACGCCATCAAACAAGTCACCTGGATGCTGAGTGATGGCTTAACAATTCCAGGGGTCTCCTTTAGGTATGCTATCTAGATTGTCATTGCAGCCTGCCATTAAACACAACCCGGTTATCCCCAGTGTCTCCGCATAACACTATAGAGAAAACTCCTATGCCTGCTGCATGTATGCTGACTTGCTCTGAAATGGACTGCACGCCTTGGCCTACAAAATCTACGCTTATCACCCTATTAACTATAGATTCTTGTTGCTATTCTTTTGTTGACTATCACTGCTGTACCCCCAGGCAGAGCAGCTCCAACCCAGACATAAACAGGCACAGACCAACACTGCACACATACAAGACAAATGCTGCGACCAAGACATTAAAACAAGCTCTCTAAGAATGACCCCTCGGCCAGAGACAGTGCCAGATGAGAAGACCTAGGGGGCCATGAGCAAGAATCCATGGCAGGCTAAGAAGACACAAATGCTGTGGCCCAAGACAAAAACAGATGGGAGCAACTGGGATGAGTCATATGCAAGACAGCTTACTTCAAGACCTAAGAATATAAAGAGGCAGGGAAGAACATCCAGAAAAGGTCTTTGCAAAGATGGACCGCTCAAGATCAAAGATGTTAATGCAGCCTGGAACCACACTGCAAAAACAGACCGACCCGAAACTTCTGAGACCTTTCCATGCTTTAGGCTTGTAACGCAATAAAAGAAGCAATAAAAGAAGCACCCGACCGGAATTCTGCCAATGACAACGGGCATTCGAGACCCTAGGGATGGTGCCTGAAGCGCACGCTGTGCTACTTTGGTCCAAAGAGTGATGAGGATCTCATGACCCAAGGAAGCTCTAGGACACGTAAAACAGAAAACACAAACTACGCAACAACGTAGCCGTAGGCTAGAACGGCCCTGCCTGGCACGTGGCAGTCTTGGGCAGAAAGTTTACCTGCTCCCTTTCCCTGCCCAAAATGCACTGTTCCTGGACACTCCTCTCCCCTATGCTAACTTGAAAACCCCTCCCTCCAATTCCCAACCTTGGCTCGCCCCAGAGCAATCTCCCAAACACCAGTCCCTCAACTTATCTGGGGGCTGGAGGTCTGAAGCCATCTTCAACAACAACTACATCCGCTAACCCAGATATTCCTACAGACACCAGGTTCCTCTTCATCAACTGCAGAAGAACAGCACCAGAAGTCAACATTGTGTCAGCTGACACACCTATCTCCCAAAAATGCTCCTCCTCAAAAACATCAGACTTTCTGCTCACCTGCTCCGTGCCAGTTTTGCTGTTGGACGCTATGAGCATCATCGCTTGTGGCACCTATGACATGAAAAAACAAAACATCATAGTTGTGCTTGTGCAAAAACACCTACCCCTCCTCCCTACTATCCCAGCTCACCTCTAATGCTCATCCTATTCCAAAGGCTGCCTAGATGGCACCTGAAAAACAATACATTGCTCTGCAGGCAATTGGAAAAAGGCTATGAACCATCCCATATCCTGACAGACACTGTGCCTTACATCCATGCTACTTTCTTAAGAAATGCTAAAACTCTATATACAGATACATACAAGATGCTCACTCTGACCCTTGCTCCATCACCTCAGCATTAGTCCTATTTACACAGATGATATCGACAGCTTACAATGTGTCCAGCAACACTAGGAAAAAAAACAAAGTCCCATCTTCGTTAAAGCCAGAAAAATATAATGCATCTAGAATGAAAAGAATAACTGCAAATGTACATTACTAAACCATTTTACCTACCCCATCCAGTCAATACAAGAGTACTTACCTGAAAATAGACTGCTACAGACCAGTACACTTCATATTATTTACACTTCTGAACCTTGACTGATCCTGAAAGTCTTACCTCAGGGACGTCTCTTTCTGTGATTATGAAAACACAGCTGCTCAAAGAGCTTCAACAGCTCAAAATCTGCCATTGATTCAAGAAACACCAGAGCAGTAACCTGAGAGAGACCCAAGAGCAGAATGACCTCCCTGAGGAAAGGCTGTGGCTCATATATGCCAGGCCCCACCCACCACCCTGACCACAATCACCTGGGAAAGGGGAGGGGTGAACCACCAGAAGGCATAAAAGCAGCCAGGGAAGCAGCAGCAAGTTCTCACCTGCCTTAAGTTTACATCCTGCAAAATGCTGATTGAAGAAAGTGACCTTTACTGGAAACAATATCTGCTCTTCCACTATGTCTATTGCATCAGTGATATCATCAGGTAGGAAATTAATCTTAGCTTTCCTGGGATATAGATAGAAAAAAACTAGATATCTTACTAAGCTGTGTGGGGAAACAATCAGCTAAATGTAATAACAATATCATTATCTGAAATGAGGTGTTTTAGTTTCCTATGAAAAAAACAAAATGCTATGGGGTTACCCTTCTTTACTAGCAAGACCACGCATGCTGCCGAACTTCTAACAGAACCGTGTTCTGGATAGGAGTAAAGAACAAAGCAGAACTAGATCCTATAAGATACCCTTCTCAAAACTATCACCGGTTGAAATATACATTATTTATTGTACATCACCAACAATTCAGAGTGACCTTGATGGTCTCTCCAACTAACTCCCCTAAGAGTTCCAAAGGACCGAAAAGACCAAAAAAACCATGGAGTTGCATGACACATATCAGAAAATGTATGAACCAGCCTAACTAACATCTAAGTTGCTAGAACAAAAATAAATTACAAAATATGACAAAAACCACCACAGTGGATTTATTGATAATATATGAAAGTGATCATCATCTCTGCAAAACTCAAGAAGAGATCTAAGATAATGACACATGTCTTTGGGATACCAGATACCAAATAAAGACATACAATAAGATGGAAAACAAACAGATGGCTCTGGAGCAGAAAGACAGATTCAGAAAAGGTTCTGGCAGAACGAGAGACATCACAAGGATAAGAAAGAGCAAAGAAGTCTCAGGGATGCAACAAATTCAAAGGAGAAAAGAGAATAGAACAAATTAGAGATGTTCTCAGGGGTCTGGGGACTGAATGAATGTGCACTGAATGGATGGGAGAACAGAAACACCGACCGCGGTAACAGATGCAGATAGAGGAAACTTTCCAAATGGAAAAAAGGAACTCAAAGAGCCCTCGTGAGAGCTCGGAAATGGGAGCAGGGGAGTCCCGAGTGGGCCTTGGAGACCAAAGAAGCCTCAGAGATAACAGTGAGAAAGTTCAAAGGGCATTTCAATGAAGTACAGATGTCATCAGGGGACTGGGGGATGAATGAATGCATGCTCAACAGTTAAAAGTGAAAGAGAGCTCTGAAGAGCACAAAAGAAGAAAATTGAAAGGGAGCTAAAGTGCTACAAAAGTGTCATGGAGTATGTGAAAAGACATGGAAGACATTCTTATAAAGATTAATAAGGAAGGGACAAGGTAAGACAATAGGACTCGGAGACACAACAAGGGCATCTATGCAAACTACAGATGACGAAGAGAGCGACCAAACAGAGGCACGCTTGACAGCAGGGAGAATGCTAAAGGAGCGCTGCATAGCAAAGAAAGAATGGGGGCTCTGACAGAACAATAGAGATGGAAAAGGAGATGGAGTCTTAAAAGGTGCTGTGGAGATGGATGAAGGTCAGGACTGGCATTGTCACTGTGAGGAGAGGGGTGTTGAGGGGGGCCAATGGATAAAAGAAGGCTTAGAGACAACAAGGAGGAATTCAGGTGATCATCTGAGCACAGTACTGATGGTCTCAGGTGGCCAGAAACTGAACGCTGGAATCCCAGATAGCATAGAGAAACAAAGGAGTGTTCTGTGGCTCAAAGATGGCCCCACCTAAACCACTACAAGATGGAACTGGAGAACCAGAAAGATCTCAGGAAGACATCATGACTGGCAGAAGAACTGTCCTGAGGCAGCCAGGGAGTCTGAAAAGGATCGGGGACATGACAATTAAATCCCGAGCAGATCCAAACCAAGTGAAAGGTCATCGGAGGGCCAGGGAATCAATAGACACACACCTAGAAGGAAGAGAGGACAGAATGACCAGGCTGGGTCACAGATATGGACTCAAGACTGCTCGGACAGAGCGAGAAGGGTGCAAGGCCTGCTACAAAGCTAAAAGTCTGCTAAGGGCAACCTCAAAGACATCAGTAGGCATCACGATGCCATTAGAGGGGTCCCAATTGTGCCAAAGACACCAAATAAGGCCCAGAGACACAAGGAGGAAGTCTGGAGGGGATTTGAGCAGACTACAGATGTCCTCAGGAGGCCGGGGACCAAATGGAGACACCCTAGACAGCACGGAAAATGACAATAAGAGCGCTCCAAGACACAAACCCACAGATGGGTTTCTGAGGAAGTGAGACAGGATCAATGTCTGGTACAGAGCTAAAACAGGGCTGCGGTACACAAAGAAGGTCATGGGAGGCACGGTGACTGGGAGCAGAGGGGTCACAAAAGCCTCGTAGGAATAAGAGAGGCAAAATGCTACCAAAATTCTGTGGAACACAAGGAAGGTCTCAAGAGGCATCCTAGATGGTATAGACAAGAAAAATGCAACTCCTTTTAGGGAATGCAGATATTACGAGCAGTGGAACTGCAACAAAAGGAGTCCAAAATCAGCTTATGGTGCTAAAAGCATGCTGCAGTGAATATCTGAGACCTCAGGAGGCATTGTGACATTAGCAGAGGAGTTGTGAGGAGCAGCACAGCCCAAAGAATAATTAAGGACACAATCAAGTAGTCCAGAAGGGATTTGAACAAGTTATAGATGTCCTCAGTGGACCAGCAACTGAACAGAGGTATTTTAGCTAGCATAGAGAACAACATATGTGTTCAGGAGATGAAAGGTGGCATCAGGAAAGGTTCTCAGGGAGTGAAAAGGGAGCAAAGTACACTACAGAGACAGAAGAGGGCTGTGGGGCATGAGTATGGCCTTGGAAGGCATCATTGCAACAAGAGCAGGGTAGCGACAGTGAAAGACAGACAGGACACGGCTCGCGGATGCAATGCAAAACGCAAGAAGGGGTCCCAGCAATGTACAGATCTCCTTGGGAGACAAACAACTTCATGGAGACACTAGAGAAGGCATTGAATATGGTAAGAGTGTTCTGCGGCACAGAGAAAGCCTACAAGTGAGGGTTCTGTCTCAGTAGAAGGGATAGAAAGAGGGCTGCAGAGCTCAAATTGGGCTATGGCGCACAAGAATGGCCTCAGGAGGGCATGCAAGGGGAGAAAGAGGTCTCTGGTAGGTGGGAGAAACTTGGACATAGAGACAAACAGAGGATTGCTGACACAATGAGGTACTTGGGACAGGATCTAAACAGGACATAGATGTCCTCAGTTGACCATGGAGTAAATGGAGGTACCAGACGTGGCAGATGGAAATGTAAGAGTGCTCAGAGCACAGTGAAAGCCTGTGGAAGAGTTGTCTCAGAACAACAAAGATACAAATCCTGCTGCAGAGGTAAAGGATGGCCATGGAACACAAGGATGTTCACAAGAAGCATTGTGACATAAATAGAGAGGTGCTGCAGGTACCAGAATCCCGGATGGCACCTCAAAGATACAAAGATACTCAGGAGGGGATGTGAACAGAATATACATGTTGACACGGAGACGCTGACCCACAGGAGGTGACCTAGATGGACAAGAGGGAGAAGGACAGAGAAACAAAGAAAGAGGTGCAGAGAGCAGGACATATATTGAACAAGAAAAGAGGTACAAGAAGCAGGACATAGAGAGAAAGAAAGGGAACAGGACAGAAGAACAGAATAAGAGAGAGGGCTGCAGATCAAGACAAAGAGATGAAGAATGCAACTAAATGGCTATGCAGGACAATGAAAGAGGGACATAGAGCCCTACAGAGAACAGAAAAAAACAAGTGACAGACACAGAAACAGAAAATAGGACAGAGAAAAAGACCAGGAAAGGGAGCTGGACTAAAGGGCTGGAGGACAGGATCATAAGGACAGACGAACAGAGATGGAAACAGAGGGATGAGGACCAGGTCAGTGGGACCAAAAGACAGGGGGACAGGGAGCAGGACAATGAGGTGGAGAAAGGAAAAAAAACAGATGGGAACAGACAAAGTGCAATAAAGAGCTGAATGAAAATTAAGATATGTGAGGTGCAGCAGCTTTTGACATCCCTCTAGACACAGTTTCTGTCACAGAGGTGCAAAAGCTATTCATGTCTGCCACAAACAGTTTCTGGCAGGGAGGTCTGAGAGATACTGACATCCATCCAGAAACAGTTTCCAGAGGTGACGTGCCACAGTTATTGATGTCCCTCCAGAAACAATTTCTGAACTGGAGGTGAAACAAGTTTTGACATCCATCTGGAAAAATTTTCCAGCAGGGAGGAGCCACAGCAATAGACATCCATAGTGATTGAGGTTGGAGATCTTTCCTTGCTTTCTCATCTTTCTGTTTTGCAGGGACTGAGCTGCACAGTTCCTGTGTCCCTCCTTGCATGCATCTGCCATGGTATTACTGGGGAGATCCCCCAGGTTGTGAGGTAATGAGAATAAATCAACCCTTTGAAACAGAAAGATAAAAATAGAGTGAGAAACAGAAGGAAAAAAGAAAGACAGGAAAATAACATGAAGGCAAAGGACTGAGGAGCAGAAAAACTTACAGCAAAAAGGACAGTGAGATGGAGAAATCACTATAAAAACAATGAGGAGTCTTGCTGGGGCACAGCAGAAGAAAAACAGGGTCACAGAGCGAGAGAGAGGGAAATATAGAGAAAATGATGAGTGGGCAGCAAAAACAACAGAAAGAGAGATAAATCAAATAATGAAGGTTGGAGGAGAGAAACAGACGGAAAACAAGCCAGAAGGCTTGATAGAGTAAGAGAGAGACAGATCAGGGCAAAGAGAGGGAGAACAAGAAAACTGTGGTACACTGCAGTATGACAGAAAAAGGGGCAGGGAGCAGGACGGAGGTGAATAATGGGACAAGGAGCTTGACAGGTGGCTAAAGTGAGAGTCCACAAGACAGGCCATAATATGGAGATACACATTTAAATGGTTACAGAGGATAGAGGAACTAAGACAAAGTGGACAGGGAGTGAGGCAGAGATGGAGAAAGAAACATTAGAGAGAGAAATGGATAGAGTGACTGGACAGAGTCAGAGAGGCAGAAAAACAAAGGACAGTGCAAGATAGGAAACTAGAGAATCAAGAAGTGATAGAACAGACAGAGATCTAGAAGACAGGTGAGGAACAGGGAGCCAGAGAGCAAGAGATGACTGCACAAAGGAGACAGACAGGGAGTAGGATGTTGGCCTGCAACCAACAAGACCAACAGAGAGAAGGACAGAGAGGTGGAGCGTGACAAAAGACAGGAACAGAGAACAAGACAGAGATGAAGCCGTCAATAGTCAAGACAGGGAGCAGCACAAAGGGTCCAAGAGATGGCAAGGTGAACAGTGTGGAGGACAGGGACAGGAAGATAGAGGAGCAGGGGGTGCATGAGCAAGATTACAGGATAGAGGCAGGAAGAGAAGGAGGGAGAGAAATAGGAAGACAGGGGTACGGAGCAGCCACAGACAGGCACAGAGAGGAAAAGAACACCAGGGAACAGGCCAGAAAACTTGTGGGCAAAAAGAGACCAATGCCAATCAGGACCAAGAACTAGAAAAGGAAAAAAACAGCACTAGCCTGCAGGACAGAGACAGAAGATGAAAAAAAGGAAAGAGAGGGAACAGGACCAAGGCATCTAGAGAAAAAGAAAAAGGGAGAGCTAGAAGAAGACACAACAAGAGGGAGTGGGAACAGGAGAGAAAAAGGAGAGCAGAGGTAAAGGGAAGTAAAAACATCACAACATGGTGGGATAGAGAGGTGGCCAGGGGAGAGCCCAAAACGCACAAGAGGTTCAACATGGCCCCGAGGGTCTGGGACTCACCGCAGCCGACACGCTCAGCACTGCCAGGAAAATTTGCTGCTTCACGCCCTTCTTTCTTCTTCTCCCTTCCTCTTCTGCAGCTCCAGTCACTTGGCTGTCCTCCCCCTAAAAGAAAACCTGAGTGTCTCTCAGCTCTTACAAGACCAGGTTTCCAACACACACAACTTCATTTGCTCACGCACTACACGGCCGTACTTTGGGTGACACACACAGACCCTGTGGTGCATGCTGGCGGTCTGGCCTGCTGCAGAGTATGAAGAGGGCTCCTTCCTCACCCAGAGAGGCAGGCTCTCTCTTCCTCCAGTGGAAGGCAGCTGCTGCCCAAATGGCCTTGATTTTCTCCATCTTTCCCTTTCTCAGACCTCTCCAACTTCAGCTGCGCCAGCTCCTGTCCATAGCCAGAAAACATCCCAGGGGCCTGTCCCTTTTCACCTCTATGCTGAGAGGAGCACAAGGCCAGGCAGAGACACCCCACACAATTCTGAGGTGGCTCCAGTCAACAGCATCTTCAGGGAACAAACAGACAAACACAGCCTCAGTGTGGCCTCTAGGAGAAGGAAAGATGAAGCGACTACCATTATTACAATAGATCGCCCCTGGCTGGAGCGCTCCTTCCACAGGGGCTCCTGCAGATACACCAAGGGCCAGCTTGCTGCCATCCCCACAGGGCTTGGGGGTGACCTGGAGCTATGGGACAGGCTTCAGGGGAGGTGCGAGAGCTGGGGCCAGCTGCACGGTGCATGTGAGGCCAGTACCGGCTCAAGCGGAGCTTTGGCAAGCTGGGGAGGCACCCAGCACCAACCCCTGGCAGGGACACCTATGTTCTTCCCCTCTTCCTTTCTACCAGCTCTCAGGTAACTCTCTGGGGCTCCCCTGGCCCAGATCACCTCCAGCAGACTGGAAGCATGACACAGCAGGTGGTGTGAAGCTTCCTGTCCCACCACAGCCATGGGGCTAGCAGGCAGGAGGTGCCCCCACACCTGCCAAAGGGGCTTGCTGGCCTCACCAGTGACCTCAGCCCTCACCCACCACCAGGAATCATGCCTAACAAGCCATCATACTGCAGCAGCAGGAAAGCCAGCTCTGGCAGCGCTGCGCACTGTGCAGTTCTAGCATCGAGTCCCACACTTTGCGCACCGAGTGCCCACCAACAGCGTGCACGTGGCGTGGTGGCAGCATTTCCTTACCAGGAGGCAGCACCGAGCATGGCCGCACTACCCTACAGGCATTGGACCGTTGCATTGATGTTACTGGTGGGTGGCAGTGTGGGGCATGGGGGACCTCTGCATTGCCCACCTGCAGGACCATGTGGCATTTGCCAGACAGCAGCAGTGAGCACAGGTGAGCACCACACCCCACAAGAGCAGCATCCAAGCAGCAGTACTGCTCTTTGGAGGCCAGGCGGCACACCACTGCGCACACGCTCTCGAGGTATGGGCACAACACTTTTTGGGGAGCAGCTGGAAGCCCGCAGGAAACCACATGAAAGCGGCAACAAATCTATCCCTTGTGCTGCATTGCAGGGGCTGTAGTGGTAGCAAGGACTAGGCCATGCTATGTGTGCCTGTGAGCAATGCAGCTGCCTGGCAGCCAAGTCTGCAAAACCTGCAGCTCCTGGCATGCACTGGCAAACACAACATGGCTGCCTGCAAGCCAAGTGCTGGAAGACCACACATACCAGCATGCCCCAGGGAACCGACGTGGCTGACCAGAAACCCCATACACCAGGACTACAGCTCCTGCTATGTTGGGAGAAGCAGCTTTCCCTACTTTCTGATGCTGCAGGGACACCATTGTTCACCCCTCCCAACCACCAGCAATGCACCCAGAAGCCCCACCAGGTGCAGCCCTGGACAGCCTGCCCCACAGTGTCCCTGCCACCGGCTCCAACACGGAGCAGTGCCCCCCCACTGCTTAATACCACCCCATTGCCACCCTGCAGACACCACCATCCTCCCCACGAGCTCCTTCCCCAGGAGCTCCCAGTTGATTGCACAGCTTCACTCACCTTCTCCCTCACTGCAACCACAGCCCAGCAACACTCAGCAACTGCTCTGCTCCACCCTTAGTTTACACCAACTCCTTCAAGGGCTTCCGTACTTTTAACAGCAGCACCAGCCCCTCCAGCTGGAGGAGCCACTGCCATCAGCCTCATTGGCCACACCTGGTGCCCCTCCAGCTCCAGCCCACAGCTGGAGGCCATCACCGCACCCCCACAGTGCATCATCACCCCTCCCTGGGGCTCCCTCACAGCCCATCATCTGGGGCAAAAGGCAGCCAGCAGACAGCAAGTGTTTATTCAGTCAAACACATAAGAAGTCCCAGAAACGAGTCTGCTCCAGGCCCCTAATGGTCCCACTGCCCCTGACACACTTCGGCACTTGTTCCCAGAGCCACGCTCCTCAGGCCAGCCAGGAACAGTCAGTCAGTCAGTCAGCTCCTGGAGCAATAGCCTGCTGGGCACAGCTGGAGACTGCCAAAAATGAGGAGCAGGGTGCAGTACACTAGAAGACAGGAGAAAAGGGGCAGCCAGCTGGCCAGTATGGGGGTAGCGAGAAAACAAGAGGTGAGGAACAGGGCGGTGAGAGGATGGGGACAGGGAGCCCAACACAGATATGGAGAAAGAAGCAGCAGGGAGAGAAGAAAAAAGGCAGCAGAAGCAGAAGAAGGAGCAAGACAGAGACCAATAGTGAAGGATGAGGAGCAGCATAGAGATGCAGAAAAAAACCTGGGATAGGCAACACAACAGACATGGAGGAAAAAAGAATAGGGGCAGGGAGCTAGACCAAGAGAGATGGCGAAAGACAAAAAAGCTACAAAGAACAGGGCACAGAGGGAGGAAAAAGCAACAACAATGGAGAGCCAAGACAGCAAACGATGGAGGGAAAGGGCAGGGGAGGAACACAAAACAAACCACAGAGCTACGTGTTACAGAGCAGAGAAGGAAGAATTAGGAAAAAGGGACAGAGAGACAGTAAAAAAAGAGACCTGGAGCCAAAAACTAATACCAATGCATACAGAAAAAAGAGGGGGGGAATTCTAAAAGAGAAGAAACAGAGACAGTAAGATGGACAAAGGACAAAAGCAACAGACTACAATGAGTCAAGAGAGGAATAACTGAATAGAGATCACAAAAGAGAAAATATCACACGGGCTATAGGGCACAGATGAAGGAATTCAAAAACCAGGAAGAAGGAGCCAGAGAGAGAGGCAAAAATTAAACGGGGAAAAGAGACAGACCGCAAGGCAGAGAGGAAGGAAATGATAAATAGGGACAGGGCACTAGACAGGGCATGATGGAGAATGGGGAAAAAAATAGCAGCAAGCTACAGGGAAGACGGAGGAATTAAAGAACAGTGACCGGAAGACAGACAGAGAGACATGGAGAGAGAAGACAAAAGAGCAATGGGCAACAGTATCGATAGGGAGAAAATAAAAAATAGCAGAAGGGAGCCGGCCAGAGAGAAAGACACCGAGGAAAAAGGCCAGACAGGCTATGATGGGCGGAGGTAGGAATGAAAAACTGGAGACAGGGAGCTGGACAGAGAGAGATCGACATCACAGGGAATAGCAGCAGGTGCAGGAAGAAGAGGGAGGAATTAATCAATAAAGGACAGGGAGCTGTACAGAGAAGGATGGAGAAAGGCAACAATAGTGGCAGGGTACAGGGCAGAGAGAGGAGGGACCTACAAGATGGGGACAGGGAGCTGCTCCAAGCAAGATGGAGAAGGAAGATACAGCTGAGAAAAAAAAGTTGAGCACCATCAGAAAGAGAGGACTCTAGAAGAAAAAAACAGGGAGGGACCAGGACACACAAGAAGGATGAGAGGGCCCCGAGCACTTGGACTTACCACAGCTCTCAGTGCTGCTGGGAGAATTTCATAGGTCAAACTCTTCCTTCTCTTTGTATTCTCCTTCCTCTTCTATACCTGCAGGTGCCTGGCGGTCCTCCATTTAAGAGAATATGTAGATGTCTCACAGCTCTTACGAGATGAGGCCTGCTAGACACGGAACACCACTTGATCACACAGTACATGCAGGAGTAGGACAAAGGAAAGAGAGAGAAACTGATAACCAAGGAGCAGAGCAGATGGATCGAGAGAGAAATGGACTGAAAAGAGGAGCAAGAGCGATACAAAAGGTACAGAACAAGCTGGAGTGGTTGAGGAAATGAGAGAGAAAAACACGCACAGATCAGGACAACTAGAGGGAGAGATTAAAACCATGGCTGGGCTGCAGGATTTGAAAAAAGCCAGGGAGCAGAACACAAGAAAAACTGGGACACAGAAGTCAGCAGGGGAATATAGCAAGAAACAATGGGACGGGCAGTGGTATGGAGCTCTACAGCCAAAATATTCGGGAGAGGGTGGAAGACAGAGAGAAGAAGAGAAAAGGGACAGGCAGCAAGGCAGTGATGGAGAAAGAAACAGGAGCAACCAAGAGATGAGGAGAGGGACAGGACCAAGGCAGAGACGTGGAGAAAGAACACCAAGCCAGGGATGGGTAGCAGGCCTGAGGGAT
>MU210141.1:0-13454 GCA_017315185.1 Bubo scandiacus
CATGAAATTTAACAAGAACAAATGCCATATTCTGCACCTGGGACAGAGTAACACCAGACACAAGTATAAATTGGGAGAGGAGTGGCTGAAGAGCAGCCCTGCAGAAAGGGATCTGGGGGTGCTGGTTTACAGCAGGCTCAGTGGGAGTCAGCAGTGTGCCCTGGCAGCCAAGAGGGCAAACTGCATCCTGGGATGCATCAAACACAGCAGAACCAGCCAGGCAAAAGAGGTGATTATTCCGCTGTATTCAGCATTGGTGTGGCCTCACCTTGGGTATCATGTGCAGTTCTGGGCCCCACAATTTAAAAAGGATGTTAAGGTCCTTGAATGCGTCCAGAGGCGGGTGAAAGGGCTGGAAGGCATGTCCTCTGAGGAGCAGCTGAGGACTCTGGGTTTGTCTAGTTTGGAGAAAAGGAGGCTGAGGGGCAACCTCATTGCTCTCTGCAGCTTCCTGAGGAGGGGAAGTGGAGAGGGAGGTGCTGATCTCTTCTCCCTGGTATCCACTGACAGGATGTGTGGGAATGGTTCAAAGCTGCACCAGGGGAGGTTCAGACTTGACATTAGGAAGCATTTCTTTACAGGGAGGGTGGACAGACGTTGGAACAGGCTTCCCAGAGAGGTGGTTGATGCCCCAAGCCTGTCAGTGTTTAAGAGGCATTTGGACAAGTGCCCTTAATATGCTTTAACTTCTGGTCAGCCCTGAATTGGTCAGGCAGTTGGACTAGATGATCATTGTATGTGCCTTCCAACTGAACTGTTCTATTCTAGCTCAGCTAGTTAGACTATTTTAAAAGTACTTGAGTGCATTTATTCATTGATGTGATCTGGTCAGAATGTGACATATTAGGAACAGTAAGTTGTTCAGAAACTAGAATGAAAAGCAAGAGTTTATTTATTTATTTACATTCAGCTTAAGTATCTCAATTTTAAAAAAATATAATATTTTCGGTAAAATATGTGTTAGAGACTTTCAGAAAGGCATTAATTCTGGAGAAGATTCCTGGGGAATTCAGCATGTGGTGATTTGGGACAGAGAGTCCATTTCTTGCAAGTTTTCTATTATCAGTTGTATATATCCAAAGGACTGAAAACTTGCAAATCTGTGTAGAACTGGGTAGTTAATTTTGAAGGAAATTGTTTTATGCATTGATTAACTTTGGAAATTGTCCACAGACAATAGCATTGCTTTAATTCATTCATAATTAATAGATTAAACCATATAGGTCCCAATCCTTCTGTGTCATGCAGTCACTGTGTCTTCATGGATCTCAGTTGATATATGCAGATTTCAATTCATGAATCTTTTACAATTTTTTCAGTCTTTAAATGGAGAGTAATACCAGCCTAATTTATAATGGGTTGTTAAATTTAGTTAATCTTTAATTTTATAGAGGATCCAGTTCCTTGTGTAGGGGGTGCAAAATAAATGTAGAAGATGAGTTTATACTTCAGAAACATTTTTTTTGGAGATTCTATTGAGAAAACTATTATGGTAGTGATCATCATTTGGGAAAGAGGAGGTTGGATCACAGCTTCCTAGGTCTTTACGAGCTCTTTAAAGTGAATGGCAGCAGATGGTAAAAAAGAAAATGTGGATTTCCGTGGTTTAGCATCTCAATACTCTTCCTGGAATTCTGAAGGAATTATTTCTGACTCTTTCTTTTTTTTTTCCTCAGGTTGGAGGTCACACAATGATGCCTATTCGTTGGATGCCTCCAGAAAGTATCATGTACAGGAAGTTCACCACAGAAAGTGATGTCTGGAGCCTAGGGGTTATATTATGGGAAATCTTTACCTATGGCAAACAGCCATGGTATCAGCTCTCAAACAATGAGGTGTGTGTATTATATTTTCAAATTGCATAGAGGGTGACATTTTAACTGACGGTATGGCTTCTCTGAGGAAAGGACAATAGCAAATTTATTTAGTAAAGGCAATAACCCTGATATCATATATTTATGGTATTGTCACAAACTTTGTGGTTGAAGTTCTTCTTTTTCACCCTTTTCTCCCCAAGGTGGATGGAAGTTATCCAAGTAGGACTATACCAAGTTGAGATGTAGCTTTTTCCTTTGTATAGGATAGTCTGCTCTGGGTGTTGAGAAAGACCATGAGCCAATAAAAAGGAGCTTGCCTGTCTCCCAAACTGGCATTGGGTGATTTCAGTTACATATCGGGAAATGTCATTGTCATGAAGTAGTTGTTCTAAATCATTCTTGAATAGATTGAAGGAATCTGGAGATCTCTTCATACCTGGGAAATCAAAAGTAATCCCTTTCCAGAGATTAGCCATGGTGGTACTCATAAAGTATAAGGAGGGAGGGAGAGATGCTCTATGTGAGACGATTAAAACAGCTTACTACTGAGACGAGGTGAGACTGATAGACAGGTAGGGGAGGTATGGTATTGCTTCTCTACCACTGTTCCCTCATGAATGGAAGGGGAAACACGGGTTAACATAACATCACATCAGTCAAGATATTGCTCCTTGACATCCTACATTATGGTGATTTTTCCAGATCATATCCCACTGCCCATACATCTACCTAGAAATGCAGCTCTTCTGCAGAGGTGGCCAGGTGCCTGTCACCAGTGAGGCTGCTGTGGCTATTAGCAGCTAGCTCTTCCATGGGTGAGGCCTATGTAATTGGCATGGATACACTGATCCTTTCCTTGTGATTTCTTGTAGGTGATTGAGTGCATCACTCAGGGCCGAGTGCTGCAGAGACCTCGCACGTGTCCCAAGGAAGTATATGAGTTGATGCTGGGCTGTTGGCAAAGGGAGCCTCACATGAGGCTCAACATCAAAGAAATCCATTCCCTCCTCCAGAAAGTGGCTAAGGCATCTCCAGTTTACCTGGATATTTTAGGCTAAAACATCCTAGCATTTCTTCTTATGGTCTGCATGAATGAATGTGTTTAACTGCCACTGAACTCCATTAAAATGTGTTCTTAACTTTGACAGTATTAAAGACAAAGATATGGAGAAGCTTTCAAAGGGCAAGCAATGTGCACTTCTCCATCTATAGACGCAGCATTGACTTTTTAGACATTACCGAAACATATCTTCACTCTCTCTCTCTTTCAGTTTCTACCATTTTTCCTCTCTCTAATCAATTTGGCTTCTGCATTATTGTAACTCTGCATAAACAAAGGCCTTAAAAACTTGATCTGTTATATCAGCAGACTCTCCAGTTAGCCCACCAAAACTAACAAAGCCTTGTTGTATTCACGCATTTGATTTGGATGAAAAAAGGGAAAAATATATTTGACTCAAACTTTGTGATTTCTGATATACAGATACCAGGAGTGTCTTTGTATTCACCTCAGGTTTTTTGCTTCAGCATGTGGGTGGAAAAAAACTAATGTTCTCTACACAAAGCATATTTCTTGCAGAGACAAAGCTAGATGGAATGAAAACAGCACTTATGTGATCCACTGTCTGAAGGAACTATGGGATCAGATGGCATTCAACCCCACTAAAAAAACACTGAAACAATTTGATGGAAGGCAAGAGGTGGTTTAGAACTTTCCTTGGACAGTCTTTCTGAGGAGTAAAGGGATTATTCGAGGAGGTGCATGGCCAGCATTTTTCATTGCCAGATACAAGTCTACGGTAAAAGGGAAAAAGATATTGTCTGTACTGCACACAATTATGTTACAAAATGATGAACAAAACACATGCCCTTATTTTGTCTTCTGGTAGGATATTGGCATGCCACTGGTATAAAAATATTCTTCATCTAGTCTTTGGTAATAAATGATGAAGCTAGGCTTATTAATGTACAGGATTAATTTCAGGATCAAGTGTTTAAACTAAGGATTTTGTTAACATAGGGCAAGCTATAGATGCCGGGGCAGGTGTATCTTATATGGTGCTTGTCCAGCAGCATATTCCTTCCTTCCTCAATACTTTATTTTTTTTAACTGTGCAAGCAAAATTGTGCATGGTATTTGTTGATTAATGCACTTTGTGCAGAAATTAATCTTCCATCTTGTAGTACACCCTTGTACTAACTCTGATATATATATATAAACCTCACATAGTTAACTCATAATAGCATAACTTATATTTCATTAGAAGGGGATAATGGAGGACACATTTACAATGCTACAGATACAATAGACTGATATTACATGAATAATCTAAAGTACAGAGATCACTGGTTATGTTTGAGCCATGGTGGGGGATAGAGTGAGATCCCTGGACAAAATAAATATGACTGAGATTATGGCTTACTATTCAGAGTGCAAAGACCCGGAATTCAGCACCATGTTTGTGTTGATGCTTGTGCTGTTATTCCCACCATCCACTTTTTAAAAAATTATTTGTTTTTAACTGGATGGGCATTGTACATGTACAGCATTTGCATGGCCACTGTGTTGATGACAAATGCATGGGTATATCTGTTGTTTTTCAAAACAGAACTTGAAGAATTTAAAATTCAAATTCTTTCAAATTTAGAGGTAGGATTATTTTTAATATGAATTTCTGCAAATTAAAACCTACCTTACCTAGTCCTCAAGACTTGTGCCTCCCTCTGTGAGGGGGCATTGCTGCAAAAAAGTGATCTTTCTTTTCTTTTTCTCTTTTTGTTCTTTTCTTATTGACATGGGTCAGATCAAAATAGTTCTTCATCTTTGTGTTGGGAGTATTGTATTTAATAAATTAAGCATTTTATTTTTTCAAGTGCTCCCATAATATTCTTAATATATAATTTTATTGCATATATTATTTATTGAGGCACTTTAGGTTTTTCCTTCAGAAGCTTTTAGAGATAGCTCATAAATATTTTGAACATTTTCAAAAGAAATCAGTTCACTGGACAGTGGTGGATTTTTACCCTTCTCAATGTCATTGAAAAGACAGCATTACAAATAGACATGAGAATATAACGATAAAGCCATACTCAGTTTTTCTTTACTAAACTAGATTTTATTTCTTAACCAGTACTGAACTGGAAACACAAAAAGTCTAAGGAAGATTCCTACAAAATCAGCCTTAAAATTTTACTAGACTGTCTTAGAAGTTCACATAGAAATCTAAAGACTGAGCATTAAGTGAAACCCTTTCTCTTGAGAATCTGATTTTTATGTTTTAAAGGAACTTGCAAATAATTTTCAACATAACATCAGTGGAGAAGGAAGGTGTCACAGTCCGCTGATATTGTGCAGTGGGAAAGGGTTGCAGGTGATGGAAGGGGAGGTGTTAAGCTTCTGCCTGCTGTATTCTGTCTTAGTTTCTTATGATCTTAAGGAAAAGGCCTGAAAGCAAACACATGGGTTTTGCAAGCACTAAAAGAATGTATACTCCCAAAAAACCCAACAAAAACCAAACCCAGTAAACCCCTGAAATTGTACTTAGTGGTATCTTATTTTTTATTTACTAGTGAGACTATTAGAGTCATTTTAGAGAATAGCTAATGCATTGTGCAATAACATAGCAGTATGTTAAACTTCTAAAGGACCAAATGTTCTACAAAGCCACCAGTATGGATTACCTTAAGCTATATCATTACTCTTCTTGATCATGCATAAAAGGTATAATCAGAGTAGACAAGCTATTAACTTTAGTTATACATATTTTGCAATTTTTCATGGAAAGGTAATATATATGTATAAATTTACATATATCTACATTACTACAAATGAGTAGTCTGCTGAGTGACCAAAATAATTTTTTTTCTTTTTATATTTATTTTTTATGTTTGTGAAATTCAACTTTTTTAACTGGTGTGCAGCAGAGGGAGTGCTAGAATGCCAGAGATATAACAACAAGCCCTTTTTTTCCTCAAATGACTGCTTAAAAACATTTCTTCCATTCCCATCTCACTTGCTTATTTCTCACAAGAAAATGAACTGAGCTCCAAAAGCAGTTTGATTTACTGTCATTTCTGGGTTTGTGCTATTGCTTTTCTATTGTCCTAGAATAACAGTGCAACTTCATTAGCATTTTATAATTGTCTGCAGTAATGAAATAATTCCAAGACTATTCAGACCGCAGCACTACTTGCAGGATGATGGTGAGAATGCCAAAATTCAGCAGTAATAATAGCAGCATTTGTGCACTCTCTCTCTCTCCGCACCTTTTTGAGAGATTGTTTCTGTTGTGGCTGATGTAGAGTTTTACAAAACACTGAAAAGAAAAGAAATAACCCAATAAAATGATCAGGTCACTGGATTACTAAGGTACAATGGGAATGTGTTAGAACAAGACTATCTCTGGGTTGTTGCAGCCTGTAAATTAATTCAAATGCTGCTATAAAACGTGAGAGAGGGGAGTGGGGAAGGGCAGGGGAACAGATCAGGGTTTCTAATAAAACATGAAGGTTTTGATAGCACAGGAAGTTGTATTTTCTTGTTGTCAGGGCTGGGATGAACCAGTGCTGCTTTGAATCAAAAGGTCCTTGAAGAGCCTTAGTTAAAACACTTGTGGGTTGGTTTTTTTGTGGGAGGGGGCATGTTACTATAATTAATCACAAATATGAAGTAAAAATAAAAAGTGTACATGTTTCAGGGAAGACACTGTGAATTTCACAACAGCAACAAAGTGACTCTTTTGCCATCTTTTAAACATATATCTCAGGAGAAGAAAAAGGAAATGCTGGGTACATTATTTTACCGTCTATGCATTCTAGACCAGGTCTATGGGGTTTTTTTGTTTGCTTGTAGAAAGCTCTGAGTGACAAGTAGCTGGTATTTTATAAACACTGAATACTTTGGGCAAGAATAATAGAAGCTGCTAGTAGTGGGGCTATTTGATAGAAATATGTAAGAAAACAGAGATCAAATCAAATCTTTAGAGAGGCCTGTATCTTGCAGTTTATATGTATCATTCTGTAACTTAAAGAAAAGCAGCTAAGAATGTTTTATATACAAGTAATTTAATTCAACACTGATGTTTAATTACATCACCAATAGAGATAGAATCAATTCATTATGAAATACTTGTCCCAGCCCTGCTCTCCACCTATACTTTATGTATATACATATATTTCTAGATCTCTCTTGCTTTGTTACTTGAGATAGAGAGAGAGAGATATCTACATATAAATATAGATCTCCATATTGTCACCAAACTGTGACCTGGTGTGTAGCACTATCTTTCTCCTTTCCTTTTTCTTTTTCTTTTCTTAACATGATGTCTCTGTGCAAATATTTAGTGGTTCTCATTTTGCAGTTTGCTATAGCAAGGCTGATTTTGAAGTGATGCCTACGTATCAGTGTTAAAAGTTTTGTTTGTGAATCATGTGATCAGCTTCTCTCAACATGACATGGAAAGTCTCTTGTGTTATAGTGTATTTAATAAAAATGATGTCTTACAATAAACAGTGTCATTCAAAAGAAAGATACAATGATTACTTTAAAAGACATACAGTTTTCATGGTGCTATGTGCTATTTTTTTAAATGTCTTTGTTTACTTTCATTCCTTTCAAAAAGGATGAAATTAAGATATGGTTTAGTATGCTTAGAAGCATGATATATTTGCACTCTAAAACCCTGAATAAAAACCATGTCACTGAATTCCTAGGTGAGGAAAGAAGAGTTCCATAATAATAATAGGAAAAAGAAATATCCAATCTGAATGTAATCTGTTAGGTTTCTTTTTATTATTTTTTTAAATTTTTTCTCCAAAATTAAGATCCTATTTGAACACTTGTTCATTTGGAGAGCTGGCTTTGCAAATAGCTTGTTTAAGGCCATTTGCATCTCCTTCAATGTGCACAACCTGCACCAGCCAAGCATAGTCGCCTTTGCTGTTCAGCAACAGGGCCTTTCACAGCCTAATAACAGAGTCAAAGGCCCATCAGCTATTCCTGCCCCTTCTGCATAAAATCCATAGAGAGTTGTGAAACACTAAAAAGGCCAGTAGGGGATATTCAGTCCAAGTCCTGCTCCTGCTCCTGCTTCTGCTTCTGCTAAGGCTCAACAAACTTTCAAAATTGATTTCATGATGAAGTCTTTGTACTGGGGTGGATCCATTCTCTGGGGGATGTCGGGTACGACTTGAAGGACTCAGACAGAACGGCCTGTACTGCTCCGTTGTTAGAGGGGAGCGTACTGGAACTTGTAGGCTACAAACCTTGGGAGGCCTGATAAAGGGAAGAGAAAAGCGCTGAGAAAAGTGCTGATATGGTGAAGAATTGCTAACCTGTGCGTCATGCTTGATAAAGGGCCGAAGACGGTGCAGACAGCTAGGAATTTAGAGTTTTTTATAGGAGTGGCTTAGCTGCTGTTAGTCCAATTGCTAAAGTTTAAGTAGCTACCAATTAGCACGTGCTGATAAGAACTCTGAAGCATAGCAACCAATCAATTTAACACACGCATCTTCTGATTTTCTATAAAAATGAGTGTTACATGTAATAAAGGGAGAAGAACTTTGCTTGCATCAAGCTTGTCTCCCGTCTCTCAATCGCGGCAGGGGGGTGCTGCTCGTCACCACTTGTGGCAGCCCAAACAAAGAGGGATGATGTCTAGGCTGCCCCCGTCTCTTCTTCTTAGCCCTTTTCCAGTTGCCTTGTGCAGCTGCTCATCTTGTCCCCAGCCTGGGGACCTAGTAACAGAGGAGCCAGGACTGGGTCTCACCCTCAGCTGCCTAGACCCAGCTTCTTGCCTCCTCTCTGCTAGAAACCATCTAGCCTTTGCTTGACATGGCAACTAATAAATCACCCAGTGACATAGTTCTATTGTTTTCATGATCTTGAAATTAAAACACTGAAATATCTATCTGTCCTGGTTTTATTGCACTGATTAAATCTTCTCACAAAAGAAGAGTCAATCTGCATTGTTCCTGAGACTATTTAGATACTCCTTGGAGACATACACATTCATATCACCTTTCACTCATTTATCTTGATCAGGTAACCAAACTGGCTGGTGCCAGGAGCATGTGAAGAGATGCAAATCCATTCCCTCCCGCCTTTGACACCTCAGCTCCCAGGCATGCTTCTGACCTTGTCTCTATCATCCTGAATGCTATCCAAAATTTGCAGATTCCTGGCACATCCTCCTTGAATCACTACCCTTCTACTTTAGCTGCAATATACTTTGGGAATTGGCATATATATGCATATACAAACCAATTACTGCGTGTATTGGGTTTATATGGTGTCACGTCCCACTCAGATGAGGGACACAACACAGATTCACAAATCCCCAACGGGTTGGACAACGGTGAGACAAGTCTCAAAGTCCAAACACTTATTAACTACCTACAATGTACTAATTGGACACACGATAATTGGCTAAATATATAACAAGTTGTGGCAATCAATACAGTATGCCTTGCATTTCTTAACGGTAGTGAAGGAAAAAGGGGAAAAAGGAAAGGAGGGAGATGGAGGGAATAGGGGAATAGAGATCACCGGTCTGGGTTTCTGCGTCAATCCCACCAGCGAGGGTTCCAGGAGGCATCCGACTTCTTTGCTTCACTGCACTCTCCAGCCCCCCCTCCCCTCTTTCCCCCCCCCCCTTGATTTATACCCACTTTCCTTGGGTCCATCCCCTAGGTCGACCCACATACCTACGTATCCCATGTACGGGGAGGGTAAGGTGTTTCATGGGATGATGTAATTAGCATGATCATGTTAGCCCTCGTTAGCATATTGAGGGGTGTTAACTTTAATATGCATTTCATGGATAATGAAGCAAAGGTCATTCACCGGACAGATGGCCCTTGAAATTTGTCCAGGTGCCCCAGAGCAGAGCTGTCCTGTCTCCACAGGGCTCCCTCCTCCAGCTGCATCTTGTGTTATTGGGGCAGCCTTATCAGCTTCGACCTCCACACCATCCACCCCATGACTATAGTTTCGTCTTGCGAGTGTTTGAGGCATTTCTTAGCTCGGAGGGCCTCAAATTTTATTGCTTTCTCAGGCTGTTTTTCTTAGTCCGTGTTTCTCACAGGCCTGTTTTTTCATCTCTCACATATGGCAAGATTTTGTTAGTGAGGGCTCCAGGGGTGGCTTCTGTGAGAAGACACCAGAAGCTGCTGCCATGTCGGACAGAGCCAGTTTCAGCCAGCTCCAAGACTGACCCGCTGCTGGCCAAAGCTGAGCCAATCAGCGATGTTGGTAGTGCCTCTGGGCTAACATATTTAAGAAAAGGTAAAAAATTCTGTTCAGCAGCTGTGAGATAGAGGAGTGAGGAAATGTGAAACAACCCTGCATGTACACAAGGTCAGTGAAGAAGGAGGGAGAGAAGGTGCTCCAGGCAGTGAAGTAGATTCCTCTGAAGCCCGTGGAGTCGTCCATGGTGATGTAGGTTGTCCCCCTGCAGCCCATGGAGGACCATGGTGGAGAGGATATCCACACTGTATATCCACAGCCCGTGGAGACCCCATGCCGGAGCAGGCCCCTGGCAGGAGATGTGGCTTGTGGAAATCAGGTTTTCTGGCAGGACCCACGCTGGAGTAGTCCACTCCTGAAGGACTGTACCCCATGGAAGGACCCATGCTGGAGGAGTTTGTGAAGAATGCACATTGGAGAAGTTCATGAAGGACTGTCTCCCATGGGAGGGACCCCGCGCTGGATCAGGGGAAGAGCATGAGGAAAAAGGAGTGGCAGAGACAAAGCGTTATGAACTGACTGCGACCCCCACTCCCCATCCCCTTGTGTTGCTCAGGGGGAGGAGGTAGAAGGTTAGGAGTGAAATTGAGCCTGGGAGGAAGGGAGGGCTGGGGGGAAGGTGTTTTTAGTTTTGTTTTATTTCTCAATATCCTACTCTGATTTTGACTGGCAATAAATTAAATTAATTTCACCAGGTTGAGTCTATTTTGCCTGTGACAGTAATTGTATGTAATTTCCCTGTCCTTATCCTGACCCATGAGCTTTTTGTCATATTTTGTCCCCCTGTCCTGTTGAGGAGGGGAGTGATAGAGTGGCTTAGTTGGCACCTGGAGGCCAACCCATCAGACTGGGCCTCCCAGCAAGTGCGGAAAGGATATAAATATAGTCTTCTAGTCTCCTAGCAACAGAGTATGTAAAAATGAAAGCTGGAGACCTGTTTCCCTAGCAGTATTCTGTATGTAAGATGTGCATTTTGCTTTTGTTGCCTCTAATTGCTATTTCTAAACTGTTTTTTTTTTCAACTGAGTCATTTTCAGCACTTGAATTATTCTATGAAGAGCACTTCTCACATTCCCAGTTACTGTAATTAACATTTTAAAAAATCACAGCTGGGGACTGCAAGTCTTTCGGAAACAAAATAGAATGAACAAATGGAAGTCATATTCCCTGTTTCCTTCTTCTTCCCTCTCATCCCTAAACCAGAGATTTTCAGTAGAGAGTCTGTTTACCTTACATTTTTTTCCCCAAGCTGCTACATAAAAAAGAAAGTCTCTGCAAATAACTCATTATAAACTTGGGTCATCCCTTTTCATTTATGTTTTTTGCACTGCTTCATGATTTTGGGAATTATATTGACAAATGACATTATCACCAGTCATTTTTAACAACCCAGAATCTAAAGAGGCTTGGATAAGAGAAAGCAGATGGAAAGTGAACATCGTGCCTCTGATACCACAGAGGCCACTAAATGAATACACACTTTGCTTGCTTAAAATAGCACCTATTGGCAGTAAATGTTTTCAGCCTTTTTACTAATGGGGGACTAATCACTTGGGCAAGAGCTAGGCTCTTTGCAATCTGTTCCAGTGCTCTTCTGTCTCATGTTATGCTGTACAACCTCACTGACCTCAGTGTTAGGCAACCAGGTAGGGATTGGTGAAGTCAGTAATATGAATCACAGGTAACATCATTTTCCCAAGCTGTGCAAGATCCTGTAGCAGTTTCATAGTAGGATATGTATTGCTTAGAGGTTACTTTCAGACTAGAGTTACTGCTAAAAAAAATCTACTTGTGAATGTGACTCAGGAAAGGGTTCAAAGATGGTTTTCTTGAGCCAGAATGGTATATGAAGGAAATTCGGATGTCAACTCATTTTGGGCAAAGTCGATGTTTTGTTTAAAATCTGGAAACTCAACTAATGGATATTAAAATTCTTAATTTCAAGTCTGCAGCACTGACAAGCCCAACCTAGGGCCTCACCAAAAGTAGCAGCATACAACTGCAGAATTGGAGACAGTGAGGCCCATAAAACCTGAATGAGCTGAGACTGTGGGAGACAGGATGTCTCCTGAGACCGTGCCCAGGGATCATCAAACCCTGCTACTGTTGTTTTGTTTTTCAGAGATCAAAACCTAGGGTTAGCTGGGGAAGCAGGCATGATGAGAAGGGAATGGGCGGGGGGGGGGGGGGGGGGTGTTAGATATTCTCATGCATGACTATGAAATCAAGTCAGGGCCACACCAAAAATGCTAAAAATGACAGTCTGTAGCTGTACCTGTACAAACAATAGTGGATGATGTGGCGGTTGGAGGCCCACTTGGGCACAGCGATCATGAACTAATACAGTTCTCTATTCTTAGAGAGGCCAGGAGATGGGGCAGCAGAACTGCCATCCTGGACTTCCAAAGAGCTGACTTTGTCTTGTTTAGGCACCTGCTTGACAGAATCCCTTGGGAGACGATCCTGAAGGGTATAGGGGTGCAGGAAGGCTGGGCACTCTTTAAGAAGAAAGTCTTAATGTCACAGGAACAGGCGGTCCCCAGGTGCTGTAAGAGAAACCGGCGACAGAGAAGACCACCCTGGCTGAACAGGGAGCTTTGGCTGCAACTCAGGGAGAAAAGGAGAGTTTACAGCCTTTGGAAGAAGGGGCTAACCACTCACAGTGATTACAAAGAGGCTGTGAGGCTATGCAGGGCGGAAATACGGAGGTCTAAAGCCCAGCTAGAAATTAATCTGGCTTCAGCAATCAAGGATAACAAGAAATGTTTCTATAAGTATGTCAGTAGCAAAAGAAAGACCAGGGAGAGCCTCCATCCCCTGCTAGACGCAGGAGGAAACATGGTAACAAGCTACGAGGAAAAGGCTGAGGTGCTTAATGCCTTCTTTGCCCCAGTCTTTAATAATAAGACTAGTTGTATTGAGGGAATCCAGCCTCCTCAGCCAGAAGACAGAGACTGGGAGAACGACCCCCCCTGCAATCCAGGAGGAGATAGTCAGTGACCTACTGCATCACCTTGACTTTAGTAAGGCCTTTGACACCGTTTCCCACAGCATTCTCCTGGCAAAACTGGCTGCTCGTGGCTTGGATGGGCACACGCTTTGCTGGGTAAAAAACTGGCTGGATGGCTGGGCCCAAAGAGTGGTGGTGAATGGAGTTAAATCCGGTTGGCGGCCGGTCACGAGTGGTGTCCCCCAGGGCTCGGTTTTGGGGCCACTCCTGTTTAACATCTTTATTGATGATCTGGACGAGGGGATCGAGTGCACCCTCAGTAAGTTTGCAGATGACACCAAGTTGGGTGGGAGTGTTGATCTGCTCGAGGGTAGGGAGGCTCTGCAGAGAGACCTGGACAGGCTGGAGCGATGGGCTGAGGCCAACTGGAGGAGTTTCA
>MU210141.1:13554-26093 GCA_017315185.1 Bubo scandiacus
TGTCCAGAGAAGGGCAACGAAGCTGGTGCAGGGTCTGGAGCACATGTCGTACGAGGAGCGGCTGAGGGAACTGGGGGTGTTCAGTCTGGAGAAGAGGAGGCTGAGGGGAGACCTCATCGCCCTCCCTCTACAGCTACCTGAAAGGAGGGTGCAGAGAGCTGGGGATGAGTCTCTTTAACCAAGTGATAAGCGATAGGACAAGAGGGAATGGCCTCAAGTTGCGCCAGGGAAGGTTTAGACTGGATATTAGGAAGCATTTCTTTACAGAACGGGTTGTTGGTCATTGGAATGGGCTGCCCAGGGGGTGGTGGAGTCCCCATCCCTGGAGGTGTTTAAGAGTCGGGTTGACATAGCTCTTAAGGATATGGTGTAGTTGAGAACTGTCACTTTTAGGTTAATGGTTGGACTAGGTGATCTTCAAGGTTTTTTCCAACCTAGATGATTCTGTGATTCTGTGATAGTGAAGCTGTTACATACACTGACTGGTATGAATTGAGAATAATAGTAAAAGGTAGCAAAATGTAACTGGTGTTGCATTCATCCTTCTGGCTGTTCTGTTACTTGAAGATGGCACTGAATAGCACTGTTAATTCAAGGTAAACTTTTCATGATGATATTTTCTCTTTAAAACCACAGTAATGATTAAACCTTTGTGGGCAATCAGTATCTTAAAAAATAATGTAGCACAGATTTGTTGAACTTTACCTTAGACAGAGACAACATCAGCTTCCGCTTTGCCTCTGTTCTCATGCAGTAATCCATGAGTGAGCAATACATTCAAAAGGACAGAGACATACCAGCTTATTTTCTGGTGATGCTTTGGTGAGCCTAATGCTAGCAACCTTCATCTTACTGGCTACCCGAAGTTCACTTTCTGTGTATTCCACTTCTGCTCTGACATAAAGCTTTTGTCAAGAGAGACTAGTTACCATGGCAATGTCTCTAAAATAGAACAAATACAGCACACATCAATGCCTGTAAAATAAATAGAATAAAGTGCGTCTTATAATACATTATTCTGCATTCACTGGGTAGGAATTTGTGCAGAGGGTTGCAACTAAGTCTTTTTCATTTAATTATGGGAAAGCAATTCTTCAAACTGAGATTGGGAAGAAACAGAACAGAATTGCTGAGTAATTAAAAAGACAGAGCTCTGGTTGTTAAGTTAAAGCCATTAACAAGGTTGCTTTTCATGGAGATGGTGATCTATCTCCCCCTAACTGTACTGGGTGCTGGATTAAGTTTATATTCTCATAGAAGTGTGAACTTTTTAAAGAGGTTTTAATAAGGCTATGTTTTATTTTGGAGCAGATCACAGTTGGTATTCCTGGTTGGTCTGCTAAGCACTGCAGGCCACAGGGAAACAGTCTCATGAGGTCAGGACACACTGCACTACTAAGCCAGGCAGAGGGAACTCAGCCAGGTTTCATTCTCTGAGATGGGAAACATTCAAAAGCAACTAGAAAAACAGATAGTATTTATGCAGGTGTGAGACCAAGACTGTGACACTGTGTGACATAGGCGCAATCCCCAGCTGCATATCTGCCAAGACATGGATCTTCCTCTTCTGGGCTCCACACATCACCACAGTGATGATAACTGACCCATAAGAATTCACAGACAAATAAGGAGGATTATTAGTATGGCACAAAACCATGAACTGCTGGAAAGGCCAAAGAAAAGATTGAAGAGTGATGGTAGTTTTGAAATAAGTGCTGCTGGAGTAGGGAAGCAGCCGATCTATACTCCATTCTGCAGCTAAGAAATGTCATTTTACATATTAGGAAGAGCTTAACCTAGGGAGACAGTGAAATGTATATCTCTTAGAGCGAGGTGACCAAGCCTATGCTAGGAATAACATAGCTATAGATATTCTGCATGGGTGCCTCAAGTTGGACTACACAAATCAGTGAGGACTTTTCCAGCTCTGTTATTCAGTGATAGGAAGCACTTATGTCCCACTTGATTGCCTCTGATACCCAGAAGCTTTCACCTTAGAACTGTTCTTCCCAAGCCAATCCAAAGCAAGTTGTTGTATTGTTTTGCTTATGTTGTGTGCAAGCAACACTTGCTGGTCACAAGTGGTGTTCCCCAGTGTCAAGGTCCATTTGGATCTCTCAAATTTACAGGACAATGTACTCTGTGATTTAAACTTTATTTCATGAGATCATTAAGAAATATAATAAACAAACATGACAAACAGGGGCTCAATCCTCTTTTGCCCAGAATAGTCTGTCACATGACTTCACTTATTCACCAGTCAAGTCATAAGGTTTCATAACTTACAACCCGTAACTCTTAATATCATGCACCTATGAGCAAAAGAAAATAATTAGTTACCTAGACAATGGTGAGAGTGCTCATCCTTCCTCCTCTGTCACAGAGCAGGCATCGCCTGTATCACACCAGGAAGCATGAAAGCCTCAGCAGTCCAGCTGCTGTTGGATATGCTTCAAAAGCTTTTTGGGTAAACTGATGTTTTATACCGTCCAGCTTGGAGGTTTGTGATGGTGTGCTCCTCCCCTTCTCTGCTCAAGTGTTAACCACCAGTGGTGCTCTTAATAGATGTGTCTGATCATGATGGTTGCATCTGGCTCAAAGTGGATTCGGGGGAGACAGATAACAACACAATAGCCAAGGCCTAGTTGAGCATGCACCAACCAAAATATGGATGGTATGCAAATATGACTATAAGTCAATCATCTTGCTCCATAAATAGTGGACATCCCAGGGCCTGTTGAGCTCTCCTGCACCACAGCGGGCTGCACGCCAGTATCTCCCCTTGAGTAGGGACACCTCTCAAGGTTACTTCTCGAGGTTGAGAGGATCCTTATCGCATCAGATACTTGGTAAGAGAATTGAGAATAAGCATGTTGAAACTTTGAAATCTTAGCTAAGTGATATAAAGGATTGATTGCGCATATATAATCCTTTAGACATAAACCATTGACCAAGTCTGGAACTAAGTCTGGATCTGGCTGCACCTAAACTCTTGTCTGAGAAGGAGTTTAGAACGTAAGGGGGTCCTTTATGAACCTAATGACTCATCAGGAGGGTCTCCCTGACAGTTTTGTCTGACCCTGTCCTCTATTCAGTAAAATACTCAAGTGTACCTTGTCACTGAATCTTGTTAAACCACTGTCTCATTTAGCATTGAAATTTGTTAACTCACTGTTTTCTATCAATAAAATATATTGTTGCTTCTTTCTTATGAATGAAGTGCATGACTCCATCCATGACAAGGTTTGGTCTATTGAATTTCCATAAATCAGTGGATTCTGAGGAAACTGCCAGACAAAAAATAGTGGCTGCAGAAGACAGAAACTTGCAGTTGATCATGGCTGCATAATGGCCTTCCAGCTCTTCCTGGCCACCTGTACTGCCTACATGGTGCTCTTGCTTTGACATACTGGTGCTACTTCCAGCATACATCAGGCCTTAGCATGAGCTGGTTTAGCCAAAATCTAAGCAGGAGTTCAGTGAAGAGTCACACCAGGGCTCAGTATTGGGGCCAGTTTTGTTCAATATCTTTATCAACGATCTGGATGAGGGGATCCAGTGCACACTCAGTAGGTTTGCAGACAACACCAAGTTGGGTGGGAGTGTTGATCTGCTTGAGGGTAGGAAGGCTCTACAGAGGGATCTGGACAGGCTGGAGCAATGGGCTGAGGCCAATTGTATGAGATTCAATAAGACTCAGTGCTGGGTTCTGCACTTGGGTCACAACAACCCCATGCAATGCTACAGGCTTGGGGAAAAGTGGCTGAAAAGCTGCCTGGCAGAAAAGGACATGGGGGTGTTGGTTGACAGCCGGCTGAATATGAGCCAGAAGTGGGCCCAAGGGGCTGAGAAGGTAAATAGCACCCTGGCTTTTATCAGGAATTGTGTGGTGTGTTGGGTTTGTGTTGGCTGTGTTTTGGTAGTGGGGGAGGGACTACAGAGGTGGCTAGAAGCTGCTAGAAGCTGCTAGAAGCTCCCCCAGCTCCAAGTCGTACCCACCTCTGGCCAAAGCTGAGCCAATTAGCGACGGTGGCTGTGCCTCTGTGATAACATATGAAGGGGAACCCGAGAGGAGGAGGAGTTGTGAGGGAAATACCTATGCAAACACCAAGGTCAGTAGAAGAAAGGAGGAGGAGGGAGGTGCGCTGGTGCAGAGACTCCCCTGCAGCCCATGGTGAGAGGACAGGCTGTGCCCCTGCAGCCCATGGAGGTCACTGGTGGAGCAGATGCCCACCTGCAGCCTGTGGAGGACCCCATGCCGGAGCAGATGGCTGCGCCTAAAGAAGGCTGGGACTCTGAGGGAAGCCCATGCTGGAGCAGTTTGTTGCTGGGAGGATTGCGACCTGCGGGAAGGACCCACCCCGGGAGGGACCCACCCTAGAGCAGTTCATGAAGATCTGCAGCCAGTGGGAACGACCATGCTGGAGCAGCTCATGAAGACCTGCAGCCCATAGGAAGGACTCATGTCTGAGAAAGTCTCCCATGAGTCCTCCCCTGAGGACTGTCTACCACAAGAGGGACCCCACGCTGGAGTAGGGGAAGTGTGCGAGGATTCCTCCCCCTAAGGAGGAAGGAGCAGCAGAGACAACTTGTGATGAACTGATCGCAACCCCCATTCCCTGCCCCTCTGTGCCGCTTGGGGGCAGAGGTAGAGAAATCGGGAGCAAAGCTGAGCCAGGGAAGAAGGGAGGCGTGGGGGAAAGGTGCTTTTAAGATGCTTTGTATTTCTCACTGCCCTACTCTGATTTGATTGGTAAATTAGTGGTGGTGATGTTCAAATGAAATTGATGTTCTTTTTTCTTCCCCAGTGGAGTCTGTCTTTTGCCCATGACCATAATGGGTGAATCATCCCTCCCTGTCCTTGTCTCGATCTCTGAGTCTTTCATTGTATTTTCTCCTCCCCATCCCTGAGGGAGAAGGAGTTAGTGGCTGCGTGGTGCTCAGTTTTCCTCTGGGCTCAAACCACTACATGGCCATCAGGACTAGGGAGGTGATTGTTCCTTTGTACTTGGCACCTTGAATATCATGTTCAGTTTTGGGCCCCTCACTACAAGAAAGATATTGAGGTGCTGGAGCACATCCAAAGAACAACAAAGCTGGTGAAGGGTCAAGATAACAAGACTTATGAGGAGCGGCTGAGGGAACTGGGGTTGTTTAGTCTGGAGAAAAGGAGGCTGAGGGGAGACCTTATAGCTCTCTACAACTACCTGAAAGGAGGTTGTGTTGTCCCAAAAATGGGAGTTCATCACCCGGTGTGCAGACACCCAATTCACACATAGGATGGAGGTAATTTCCTTTATTACGTGGATGTGCGTGCATGGGTGCCTGTCCCAAGACAGCACACTGTGGTCCCAAAAACTACAGTTACTTATATACATGATCTATACATATTCAATACATTGATACATATCTACTAAGTGATTGGTCATAATCTCTACGCTTAGCATGTAAATTAGCACGCATGCCTAGTTTGCCCTCTCCACCTACTTCTTTTGAGTCTAGGGTGTAATTAAAGTCAGTGGTCCATAGGTCAGTGGTCGTGATCTCCCCCTTCATAAATTACCTTCTGCCTAGTTTCCTCATAATTTGGCAGATAGAGGCAGTTCATTGCAATTCATTGTCTCTACTTCCCATTAATCCTACCTAGGCTCCTGCTTTTTGTCAGGCATATACAATAGCAGATTGTTTCAATGTTAATCACTTGTTTCTACCATTATCCTAACAGCTAATAATTTGGTTCTACACTGTTACTAACAAAACTGACCTCTAACCTTTCAACATTTCTTTTAATAATATGACATCAGTTGTAGCAAGGTGGGCGTTAGTCTCTTTTCCCAAGTAGCAAGGGATAAGATGAGAGGAAATGGCCTCAAGTTGCACCAGGGGAGGTTTAGATTGGGTATTAGGAAAAATTTCTTCACCAAAAGGGTTGTCAAGCATTGGAACAGGCTGCCCAGGGAAGTGGTTGAGTCACCATCCCTGGAGGTATTTAAAAGACATGTAGATGTGGTACTTAGGGACATGGTTTAGTGGTGGGCTTGGTAGTGTTAGGTTAACGGTTGGACTTGATGATATTAAGGGTCTTTTCCAACTTAAATGGTTCTATGACTCTATGTTCTGCACTGGGTTGTGTGTGGGGGAAGAGCTCCAGTGCAGGGTTCTTTCAGGATCTCAGTAAGAAAGGCCTGACAACAAATGATGTAATAAAATAGCTGTTTTAATAGAATATAATAAAAGGAGGAATATAGATAGTGATTAAATATTATGATGGCTCAAATATATTGTCAGGGGAATGCAAGGTCTGTTATCTCCCTATGGGGCTCATGACACCTGTTGCACTCTGTGGGGGGAATCCAAATCTAGTAAAACCATACTGGTTTTGTATGTTTTCCAGTGATCCACTGAGGCAAGACAGGGGTAATTACTCGATCCTGTCATTCTCTCCCTTTTTTCACTAAGGGTGGGGGGGAGCAGAGTATGTAATCCGTCTATCCATGTTCCAAACTTCCTTTTGTGATCTCCTTTTCCCTTTTAATTGCATATAATTTTCCCATAAATAGGGGTAGGTTTCCAATCAATTTTGTCTTTTGGAACTCTGGACTAGAGTAAACATCTCCTTTCAGGTAACATTTTTCCTTTGCACTTTATCTACAAAGCATAATTTTGTCTCTCCCCTTTTGGCTTGCTATTCTACTAACTGCCCTAGCACTAGAATTACATCCCCCACCACTTTCCCCTAGGCAGATCCTAAAAGTGATATGATGGCCCCTTTAAGATTAAAAGGTGTCCCAGCTAACAGCCTGGATTGCATTCCTGAGTTGGGGCTAGTGAAGGCATGGTTGTAAACACCCTGTGGAGTAGTCAGTTCTCTCCAATACAGCCCCCCCTCATTTATATGCTTCCATGTCACCATGCAATCATTCCAACCAAATGGGGAGGGGTGCTGTAGCTTTACTGCCCTCTGCAACCAGAGAATAACTAGCATTTCCATTTTCTTGAGCCCCTTTTAATCATTGTGTCACCACTGGATTTTGGGAAATTGCTCCCAGATGTGCTACTTCTTAGGAGGTTAGATGTACACTATTCCCTCCTTGGTCCCTGTTACGGAGGTATACCAAAGCATCTTCACACAGATAATAAACTTGAACAAACTTTAATTCGTAACCAAATCCAAACAGCCAAAATCAATGAGATAACAGGGGTAATCAAAACAACGCTCTGATAACATTTAACAATCTATAGGTTCGGTGTACCAGTTGGGGAAGTTACTACTACAGAACAACACAGAAGGATGACAACACATAGGAATGATGACTCCAAAGTGTGCACACATTCACTCACTGAAGGGGAAACCACTCGCTCAAGGATACCCAGAAGATATAATCGCTCACCCAAAGGGGACAGGGCTCACTCAAGGATATCCAGAAGAAGTATTCACTCACCAAAGTGAGGGGGTGAGGGCACTCAATCCCAGGAAGTTTCCTTGGGTGGCGTCCCAGTCCCAAGGGGAGGGCTTCCAATCACAGACCAGATGCTCTGAGGAGAACCACTCAAAGGGGGTCTCTGGTGGGGGCCCCATTTTATAGCCTGGTCAGATCTGAACTGTGGTCATATATGGTCAGCATTCCAGAAACTTCTCTCGACCAAGGCATTTCATTGGCCGAGGGCCTTGTCTGTCGACCAGGGGTCCCATCTCCCTTTTCCCGCCACAGGGAGGAAGAGCATGCTGGTCTGCACCTGGCCAGGGTGTGTACCTGACAGCAACCACGGTGTGCCACCAGAGGTGTGAAAATAAGGGTGTGAAAAAGTCTGCAGCTGCCATGTTAAAAGCCCTAGCCCCGGCAGGGTGTGTGTGGGGGCGTGGGGGGGGTGTTCCTGCCACAGTCCCACACTCACAGTAACCATTGTCATAATCTCTGCTCAGTCTTCTGCCAATACAAGTCCATCAAATTCTGGAGCTCAGCCAATACAAGTCCATCAAATTCTGGAGCTCAGCCTGAGTATAGTCTCTCACCGATATTGTATGCTGCAGCACCCCAGGGAGTCCTTTTGCTTTGTTAATAACTAAAGGACACACCATATTCATCCTTGGACCCTTCAGTCCATTTCTCCCCAGAGGAATCCTAGCTGTCATGATCCCAGTAATCACTGGGGTAACTAACTGCTCGAACCTTATGCCCCCATCACCCAGTGTGGGCACTCTGCCAATTTCTCACTGTGTGTACTTAGGTTTCTAACATATCCCCCCGTGCTTGGGCTTCCAATTTACACAAATGCAACCAGGCCTCCAAACTTTCTAGTTATGCTTGCAATTCTCTGGTTTTCTTTCATTCACTCTCTACGGTCTCCTCCTCTACCTAGGCTTCCATTGTATCTGAGTACAATCAGATCTCCAAACTTTCCAGTGGTACTCACAATTCCCTTGTTTTCTCTTGTTTGCTTTCTAGAGTGTCCCACAGTCTCTGAAGGCAAGTTCACAATAACCAGATACTACTTTGATCTCATAGCCCTCCAAATTGCCAAATGCAAGCACAGAGTAGAATAAAGTAGACTGACATTATAAAACAGTTCCTCCAGAATATCTGAATAAATTTACAGATCACTGAATGTTGTGGTTTAAACCTGTCTGGCAGCCAAACACCATGCAACTGCTTGCTCACCCTCCCCTGCCCAGGGGTTGGGAAAGTGAATCGGAGGGGTAAAAGGAGATTTGTAGGTTGAGATAAAAACAGTTTAATAATTGAAATAAAATAAAACAATAATAACAGTAATAGAAAGTACAAACGGGTAATGCACAATGTGAATGCTCACCAACTGCCGACTGAAGCCCAGCCCATTCCCGGCTAGTGATCCCAAAAAAAATCAAGATCCCGAAAACCTCAATCCTGCAAGTGAGAGAAGACCACCTCCTTACTGGCCAATCCTCATCTATATACTGAGCATGACGTTACATGATATGGAATATTCCATTGGCCAATTTGGGTCCGGTGCTCCGGCTCTGCTCCCTCCCAGCTTCTTGTACACCTGCACACGGGCAGGACATGGGGAGTTGGAGAGTCCTTGTTTTCTTGACAACAATTGAAAACATCAGTGTATTATCAACATTCTTCTCATACCAAATCCCATACTGAATCCAAAACACAGCACTAGCTACTAAGAAGGAAAATTAACTCTATCCCAGCTGAAACCAGGCCATCCTGCACCCCTTGTTCCATACCATTTACATTATGCTCAGATTCCATGTTTCCCAATACATTCTAATTAAACCCATCCCTTTTTCTGTTTTTTGATGTATACACACAGATATCATTCCCTTAGTCTATGGGCCATCCCTCCAAAATGTATAGTGAGTTCATGTAGTCCATAACATTGGGTTCCATCTGTCATGACAGTCTTTTGAGGCAGGAGGGGTGATGCAGAGTTGGCTCAGTGGGTGGAGCAGGTGACCTTGGTCGCATCAGGGGAATGGCATGTAGTCTCTGCTACATTTGGAGCTCATAGCTGATGGATCTGGTGTAGTCCATGCTCGCAGCCTGAAGGCTGAAGATGTCAATCTCAAGGAAGAGCACCACTTGCTGAAATCAGTCCTGAACCTATCAAAGTTCTTTTTTTTTACATTAATGTTATTCCATTAGTATAATATGTATCAACCGCAGCGATGACGATATGTAATAACAGGGTTATTTAGCAATTACCATCATACAGTTAAATTCATCGGCGATTTTCACCTAAAATCAAATCTCCTTGAGGCTTCCCCATACTTTTGCATTACCCACCAAGTGCACCCAGGTCCTTGGGCAAAAGTGATCCCACACATGGGTTTACCTTTACCTGAGGCAGGAATAACCCAGACCGTCTTCCCCAGCATATTTTAATGTGCACTACAAGGACTTTATCCCCATCTACAGTATGTAGGAGGTTTGATTGAGCAGGGCCAGCCTGGTTGGCAGATCCTCTAGTACTGACTAACCAGGTGGCTTTTGCTAAATGCATGTTCCAATGTCTGAAAGTTCCACCCCCCATTGCTCTCAGTGTAGTTTTCAGCAACCCATTGTATCACTCAATTTTCCCAGAGGCTGGTGCATGGTAGGGAATGTGATATATCCACTCAATGCCATGTTCTTTGGCCCAAGTGTCTATGAGATTATTTCGGAAATGAGTCCCATTATATAATTCAGTTCTTTCTGGGTTGCCATGCTGCCACAGCACTTGCTTTTCAAGGCCCAGAACAGAGTTCCGGGCAGTAGCATGGGGCACAGGATATGTTTCCAACCATCTGGTGGCTGCTTCCACCATTGTAAGCACATAGTGTTTGCTGTGCTGTTTGTGGGAGCGTGTTATAATCAATCTGCCAAGCCTCCCCATATTTATATTTTAACCATTATCCTCCATACCAAATGGGCTTTAACCGTTTGTCTTGCTTGATCGTAGCACATGTCTCACATTCATGGATTACCTGTGCAAGAACATCCATGGTTAAGTCCACCCCTCGGTCACGAGCCCATCTATATGTTGCATCTCTTCCCTGATGGCCTGAGGAGTCATGGGCCCAGTAAGCAATGAATTTTTCACCCTTATGTTGCCAGCCCAGATCTACTTGAGCACTCTCAGTTATGCCAGATCATACCCATTTGTTTCTGGGCCAGTAATGACCTTTTACTTGAAGTGATTATATATATGTGTATATATATATATATAGAATTAGAGCTAGAAATGTTGTAGTACTCCTGGGGTGGAAAAAAATTAGAAGCACGTGTATTTCCTGTAATGGTGCTGAAAATTGTTTTGTTCCATCTATATCAGCAAATATACAGATTCCTGTACAATGCAGAGAAGCAAGATTACGCAATGAAACAGTTTTCAAAACTTCCTCCCTGAACACTTCGATGCTACTAAAGCAAAGACATGAGATATCACCATTGAAATTGCAGGCCCAAGATGAGATGAGCTGGAGAAGGGGGGTATGAACTGACTGCAAATCAAATTTAATGCAAGCTCTTCAAATTCTCAATGGGTGGACAGCAGCTTTGCAAGAGTGCCATTAAGGGACAAATAGATAGTAACTTCTAAAAGTGAACTCAAGGGTATTAAACTAGATACATCTTTTGAAAGCATTTCTCTGCATTAGGAAGAAGGAAGTTACTTCCCACTCATGGCTTTTTTTTCTGCAGATTTGTTTACCCGTCTGATTGAGACAGAATCATTTGAGTCACTATGAGCTTTTCTAAATTTTTTATCTATCCTTGATATCAGATGCCTCTTCCCTCATTCTCCTTAAATCAAGCCTTTATATTTTTCTAAAAGTTAAGTCATAGCTAGTAGCTTGACACAGCAATTCATAGGTGAAATTTTGGCTCCATTTTATATAAGACTGTAATAATGCAAAGCCAAGTTATCTTGGTTCAGGTTCTTGAGCCTGCAAGATACTAAATCATTTCAGTTCTGGGGTCCTCATCTTTTGGCAAGCTTAGAAAGCTGTCCTGACAGCTTGTCAAGAATTTCAATACCATTCATGATGTCTAATATTGAAAAGGCTTCACAAGGGCATATGAGTTACAGCTATATAAGCAACTGATTGACCAGATTGCTCTTTGGAACTGAGGCCAACTGGCACAGATTGCCCTAAGTCCCGGCTAATGATTTCCCTTTACCTCCGCATCGAAGTAAGTTGCCTGGGTGACAAGCTTCTTGATCAGATAGCTGAAGGATGCAGAAAGCAGTGAAGACATACATGACCTGCACTATAACACGCTGCTTCCCTTCTTCACAAATTGTCTCCTGTTCATGAATTGTGAACAGGGTTGGAATTGAAGACATAGCCCTGTTATGTGCTAAAAATCTAAATAGCAGTAAATTAATGGCAGCACATGCAAAGAAGGCTTCATAGGGCTGGGCTGCTACTCACAGGCAATGAGCTGACTTTACAGACAGAGTTCTGCAAAGCTCTCAAAACTCTGGTTCATAAAGTTCGTAGAATCATAGAATGGTTTGGGTTGGAAGGGACCTTTAAAGATCATCCAGTCCTACCACTCTGCCATGGGCAGGGACATCATTCACTAGACCAGGTTACTCAAAGCCCCGTCCAACCTGACCTTGAACACCTCCAATGATGAGGCATTGTCCTGGTTTAGCCAGGATAGGGTTAAGTTTCCCCAGCAGTGGGGGGGAGCTCTAGCCGGGTTATTCAGATCCCATGCGGACGTCACCTCCTGGCGCGGGAGCGCGGGGCACGTGGCTTTGTACATCTGGTCCTCTCACTGCTGTATTGGTAGAGATTTTGCTCTGTTCATTGCTATCACTATTACTGTTATTGTTGTTGTTGTTGTTTGTTGTGTTGCTGTTGCACTGTTGTATTAAACCTTTCCTTATCTCAGTTTTAGGGTTTTATATTTCACTCCCTTTGTGGGGGAGGGGCAGCGGCCCGGTCTCTCAGAGGACCCTTCTGTTGTGGGATTTCTGAGCGTCTGTACCGGGTCTGGCTGAGCCAGAATTGGTTTTCCCCTGTAGCAGCCCTCATGGTGCTGTGTTTTATGTTGGGA
>MU210142.1:12687-53201 GCA_017315185.1 Bubo scandiacus
AAATTTTCTGGGACTGAATGGGTACAAGGTATCTCGGAAGAAAGCCCCAAATAGCCTGCCAGACTGTGATTTATCTGGGCTTTGAAATTTCAAAAGGGCAGCGACAATTAGGAAAAGATCGCAAAGAAAGTATTTGTAGTATATCTGAGCCGAAAAATATTCATGAACTCAGAGCGTTCTTGGGAATGGCAGGGTGGTGTCGCCTTTGGATCATGAACTACGGTCTAATAGCTAAACCATTGTATGAGGCCCAGAAAAACTTTCCTTTTGTACGGGGCCCACAACAGCAAAAGGCTTTTACAGAATTAAAACGCGCCTTAATGTCTGCACCTGCTTTAGGACTTCCGGATTTAACCAAAGATTTTCAGTTGTTTGTTCATGAGAGACAACGTCTGGCGTTGGGTGTGCTGACTCAGCGAATAGGAAGCTGGAAACGACCAGTCGGGTACTTCTCCAAACAACTGGACACAGTGAGTAAAGGGTGGCCAAACTGCCTTCGAGCAGTGGCTGCAACCGCGATGCTCATACAAGAAGCTCGGAAATTGACTTTGGGAAGAACAATAACAGTCTATGTCCCACACATGGTGATAACTGTTTTAGAACAAAAGGGGGGACATTGGCTGTCTCCGAGCCGAATGATGAAGTACCAGGTAGTACCGACTGAACAAGATGATGTGATTCTAAAAACAACTAACCTGGTAAATCCGGCAGTGTTTTTAAATTCCATGCAGGAAGAAGGACAACTGGAACATGACTGCCTGGCCACTATTGAGTATGTTTATTCCAGTCGAGAAGATTTGAAGGACACACCATTGGAGCGACCAGACTGGGAACTGTATACAGACGGCAGCAGCTTTATGGAGCAAGGGGTCCGATACGCTGGCTATGCGGTAACAACAGACACCACAGTTATAGAAGCAAAGGCATTGGCGGGTACCACATCAGCTCAGAAAGCAGAACTTATTGCTTTAATTCGTGGCCTAGAACTAAGTGAAAAGAAGAAAGTAAATATTTGGACAGACTCAAAGTATGCCTTTGGGGTAGTACATGTCCATGGAGCTTTGTGGAAAGAAAGAGGATTATTGTCCTCTCAGGGATCAAATATTAAGCATCAAAATGAAATCTTACAATTATTACAAGCAGTTCAAAAACCAGATCAAGTAGCAATCATGCACTGTAAAGCACATCAAATTGGGAACACAAAAGAAATTGTTGGAAATAATTTGGCCGACCGAATGGCAAGGAAAATAGCAAAGGAACGAGCATTCCAAATGGCATTAATTCCCTCCAAGACAGTAACCCTTCCTAGAGAAAAGCCAAAATATTCAGTGGAAGATGAGAAACTAGGTCAATTTTTGAATGCCAAGAAAAATTTAGCTGGATGGTGGATAACTCCTCATGGACGAGTAGTAGTTCCACCTTTGTTAATGAGAGAAATAATGCAAACCAAACATCAAGAATGTCATTGGGGAGCAGAAGCTCTCGTAACATCTTTACAAAAACAAGTTATATCAGTGAAAATGATGGACACGGCTAAATTAATAACTGCAAAATGTGAAGTATGTTTGAAAAATAATCCAGTGATCAAGAAAAGAGTTCAGATGTGTAGATTAAAATCTGGTATGGAGCCTGGAGATTATTGGCAAGTAGATTTTTCAGAATTACCTAGACAAAATGGGTATCGATACATCTTGGTGGGGGTTGATACTTTTACAGGATGGCCAGAAGCTTTTCCCTGTCGCACCACACAAGCAAAAGAAGTAGTAAAGTGGTTACTACGAGAAATAATTCCAAGATTTGGAGTTCCTATTGGAATTTCCTCTGACAGAGGTCCACACTTTGTTGCAGTAGTTCAAAATGTTAGCAAAATTCTGGGTATCACTTGGGATTTGCATACTTCATGGAGGCCACAATCCAGTGGGAAAGTAGAAAGAATGAATCAAACTTTAAAGAGACAAATAAGCAAAATCTGTCAAGAAACTCATTTAAAATGGCCTCAAGCGCTTCCATTGGCATTGTTACGAATTAGAGTACAACCAAAGAGTGGAACCTCAGTCAGTCCTTATGAATTATTGTATGGGAAACCTTATGAATCTCCAGAACCAAATCCAAACATGCATGTGAAAGGGAAACAAGATGTGTATAACTATTTACTTTCCTTAGGAAAAACTTTGACTGCAATTCGGAGCGCAATAGTGTGGAACAGACCATTATCCCTTGGAAATCCTGTGCATGACTTTCAACCAGGAGACTATGTCTATGTGAAGACGTGGACCTCCGAACCTCTGCAAGAATGCTGGAAGGGACCTTTCCAGATACTGTTAACCACCTTTACGGCTATCAAGATTGCAGAGTCAGATGCTTGGATACACTACACCCGGGTGAAGAAGGCGCCCACTCCATGGAAGATTATTAGCCGTGATCCAAAGACTTTAAAACTGACTCTGAAACATGTCTAATTTTTCATATCAATTTGTGATTATTCTCCTTGTGTTAGCTCGGCAGGTGACACTGGTGTGGACTGATTCGGTGGTGAGAAACAAAAGACAACAAGACACAGAACAATTGATCAACATTCCCAAAGAAATGTCTGAGGAAAATTTGATGTTAGGATTGATTAAGGGATTTGCCAATTTGCAGAATGTTACACAGATTACTGCTTGTCTACCAATACCAAGAGCAGTAGGTGAATCTATTCCTCGGGGAATTTTAACTATGAATTTGACCAACCTGGAACTTAAGAACTCCCTGGTGTTTTACTTGGGACGGTACTTGGATTAAAGGTGTACTCGCAATTTTTTTAGTAGTAGATATTACACGAATAGAAAAGGAACATGTAGTACCATGGTGGAAGTGTGAAAAGGTATATGATTGCAGCAATGCAGACTCAATAATTCAAAGAATTCCTCCCTTAGCAGCTGCTCTGAAGTTTGGTTGTTACTGTCGAGGTTTTCATAATAACCTCACTTTGACAAGTATATTTACACCCAAGAGAGGATACTCTTTTAGTTGTAAGAAATCTACCATTCAGAGTCCAGGACATTTAGTTTGGGCATTAAGTGATGGAACCTGGACAACTCACTTGCCAGTAGGCGGTAAGGTGAAACAAGTTACTTTAGGCATGCCGACATTGTGTCCAATTTGGAAGAAATCGCCATTCAAAGGACCCTTAGAAAATTTAAAATTAAAACGAACCAAGAGGTCTGAGACAGATGATGACACATGGAATGAACCATCAACAGGAGTGAAAACTGGCTGGGCCTTAGAGTCCCTTTTGAACCCAATAGCTTCATATAGAAACAGGGAATGGCTCTATCAGTTAACAGGACAAGTAGAAAAGTTAGCCAACGTCACAAGGAAAGGATTTAAAGAATTAAACATTCAATTACAGGCAACTTCCCGAATGACACTCCAGAATAGGATGGCATTAGACATGCTTCTGCTAAAGGAGCATGGAGTGTGTGGATATCTCAAGGATAGCTTAGATCATTGCTGCATTCATATTCCTAATGTCACTCAGGATGTAGAGCATGATTTAGATCTCTTAGACAAAATTGAAAAAGAAACAGAAACAATTCGAGAAGATCTGTCCGAAGATTGGCTGGGAAAGATTTTTAGTGGATTAGGATGGAACCTGAGCTCTTGGCTGAAATCCCTAATCAAGACCTTGTTTTTGCTGTTAATTGTCTTTGTGATGATCATGCTAATTTATGCCTGTCTTAAAAGACAGTTTACTAATAGACTTGCAACACACCGAAAGGTTATGAGAGAAGTACCGCATATGCCACCCGAATACAGTCCATCACCAAAATATGGTGAGACAAATACTAACTTTGAAAGTGAAAATGAATAAAAAGTGAAAGTATTGAAATAATTTTCAACACTTTCAAAGGGGGGAAATGTTATCGATTTACCAATAAGTAGAAGAAATTGTGTTTGATTTAATAGAAATATAAAATCATAAGAAATATTTAGTAAAAATTTTTATTTGTTGTGGTTTGTATCAGCAACCGACTGCTGCTTTAAAAATCCCCTATACAGCCCCATACCAAGGCCGAAGAGATTGGTCATAATCATCTAGTAGAAACATTTGGAACCTAGGTAACCAAACACAAACTGATTTGTAAGTTGATTTATAATACATATACAGGACCAGGAGAATACAAGTAGTTGTCAAAGTCTAGGATTAATGGGAACTGGGGGAAACAACCGTAACAGCTTACAAGTACCTGCCAAGGAAACTGTGTCCTTGGGAATTGTGTTTGTGTATGAAGCTGTGTCCTTGGAAACTGTATATGAGTAAGTTCTATATAAGATGTGTGATTTTAGTGCTTGGCGCGCGCTGTTGGTGAGAACACTCCCCTGTGCGCCCGGCCGTCAATAAAGAAGTGTCTGCTTATCTGCATCAAATTGGTGTTGATAAGTTCTTTAGTCCGGATTTTCGGTAACAGGAATGGGGAGGAGAAAATACAACAAAAGGCTCTGAATCAAGACAAGAACATGGAGGGATGACTCACCAGTTATGGTCACAGGCAAAAGACAGACTCAACTGGGGAAGAAAAAGAACATCAATTTAATTTAATTTGAACACCACCACTAATTTACCAATCAGAGTAGGATAGTAAGAAATACAACCACATCTTAAAAGCAACTTCCCCCCATCCCTCCCTTCTTCCCAAGCTCAGCTTTGCTCCTGATTTGTCTACCTCCTCCCTCTGAGCATGGCAGGGGGCAAGGGATGGGGGTTGCGGTCAGTTCATCACCTGTTGTTTCTGTCACTTCTTCCTCAGGGGGAGGACTCCTCACACTCTTGCCCTGCTCTAGCGTGGGGTCCCCCTCACAGGACATAGTCCTCCATGAATTTCCTCCAACATGAGTCCTTCCCACAGGGCTGCATCTCTTCACAAACTGCTCCAGTGTGGATCCCTGCTGTGAGCTGCAGTCCTCCCAGCAACAGACTGCTCCAGCGTGGGCTTCCCTCAGGGTCCCGACCTTCTTCGGGTGCAGCCACCTGCTCCGGCGTGGGGTCCTCCATGGGCTGCAGGTCAGCATCTGCTCCACTGGTGACCTCCATGGGCTGCAGGGGCACAGCCTGCCCTCTCACCACGGGCTGCAGGGGAATATCTGCTCTGGTGCACCTTCCCCCCCTGTAAGAGTCGGTCAGAAGATCAGCATTGTCTCAACATTGTCATCAGGGACATGGACAGTGAGGTACCCGACAACGGCCTGTTTGGAGCGCAGTTGCCGATCCCTGGAGTGGAATGTGGTGCAAAGGCTCCTGAATGCAGAACTGTGTGGCACAGCCAGTGCTGTGCTGTTCTCCTGAGTACTGACCCGTGTGGTGCAGGCAGTGCAGTGCTGTTCTTCAGTGCCTGAGCCGTGTAGTACAAAGAGTGCTGTGCTATTGTTCAGTACCTGGGCCTCGCCGGAGCTGTTAGAGATAATTGCATAGCTACTGTCAAAAAGATGGATCGCGACTGTTGCCATAACATCGATGAAGAAATCATGAACCTTAGATGAACTTTGCTTCATTATAATACCAAAACACACCTCCTGGTCGAAGGCTACCTGCCTCCAGGACTGACCACACCTCGGACACTCCCCCCTGCGCACGCGCGATGGCCTCGCTCGAGAAGGGCGGAGATATGATAATTGAATTCTGAGAAGGGCGGAGACCCCTGAGGCAGAGGTGGAGCAAGGTGTGTTACTGAGCATAAAAGATGACTTCTGGACAACGAAAATCGGAAGCTTCCCCACCAAGGACCACGACGATCGACGACGCAGCATCAGCTGGACCCGGGACCATTAGGACGTCGTGAGATCAGCGGTGGTAGCTATAACCTCTCTCCCTCCTCTCTCTAAACTTAACTTTACTTTTCTTCTTTCTTTCACCCATCTCTAACTATCACGTGCCGCTTCACAGGCAACACAATAAATTTTCACTGATTACTGCTATCCCCTTTGGTGTTGGTCACCTTAATTTTGCACTTTCGAGATCATAGCAAACAAACCATCACGAGTCCACTGAGTGGACCGTGACATTAAACTGGTGTCATGGACAGGATCCTGAGAGACAGGGGGGTGCAGGTTGTGTGTGGTCTGTAACAGGGGAAGAACGTTTCGCTCCAGCCGCACCTGGCCCTACACCCGAAAGGGTGAGAGGTGTCCAGAAAGCAAGGGGGGCGATTCGAGATTCCCGCACACCACACACGCCTCGGTGTATTGCACCCCAAACTCGAATTGAGGGCTCTGTCTATCAGGATCAAGTGCAAGGATCTCTTAGTGCAAAAGGGGGAACTGCCCTCAATAAATGAGGTCAACTACCTGGGGAAGTGAAAGGGACAAGCCGAGAAAGTCTGCAACTAAGTTTAACCTCCCCGTGGTAGATTTTGGTCCCTTCAGCCACTCGGGGAAGAGAAGGGCGACGCAGCAGTTGTTGCGTCTGTGGTGTAACTAAGTTTTCCTCCCCGAAGTGAGTTCTGCCCCTTCGTAATAAGAATGACTGAAAAGGATGGTTATCAAAACTCTCCATTAGTAAAAAATCTTGACTCGTTCTATGCACTCTTGGCAAAATATGGAGCTCGACCCTCCCCACCCGGGGAAGAGTGGGCTCGAGACAATTGGGCAAATTTACAGAGTGTAACAGACCGAGTGATTTCCATACATAATGAGGCTAGATTTCGGTCAGGTAAAGGCAAAGCGATAATCTGCGCAGTCCTTGGAGCCAGCCTGGCCGCAGCAATTGAAGACCGCTATAAGTGGCGTAGCCATGAAAAACAAATCATAGAATCCCTTGAAAATTTGGCACAACTTTTGCAGAAAACAATCTCCAACCTGCAAGAGCAATTAGCAGAGAAAGAAGAGCAGTTAGCAGAAAAGGAGAAAGGAATTTGCTTGTTAAAACAGCAGATAGAGGAAAAGGAGGAGATAGAGGAAGAAAATCACTTGTTAAAAGATGCCCTTAAAGGAAGGGGGTGGAAGGATTCAGAAGGATTGCTGTGGACTCTCGGGACACCACAGCTGAACATCAGGCTACCTCAGACTGCACCCCCTCTGCCACTTAGCAAAGTAACTAATGTCAAACAATATCCCCTCCCCCTGGGAACAAAGGAAGGTATCAAACCAGTTATGCAGGAAATTCAGGAGCAAGGAGTGGTGATAAATACCCATTCTCCTTTCAACTCGCCGGTGTGGCCAGTGAAAAAACCCAAGGAGAAGTGGAAGCTTACAGTAGATTTTCGGAGACTGAATGCTAACACAGAGTCTCTAACTGCCACAGTCCCTAACATGGCTGAACTGGTAATAACAATTCAGGAGAAAGCTCATCCGATCATGGCAATCATAGATGTTAAAGATATGTTTTTCATGATACCTTTGCGACCAGAAGACAGAGATCGTTTTGCTTTTACGTGGGAGGGACAACAATTTACCTTTACCCGGCTGCCTCAGGGATACAAACATTCCCCTACACTAGCTCACCACGCTTTGGCCCAAGAACTGGAGAAAATACCAAAAGCCGAAGGCATAGCAACCCAACAGAACATAATCTCTCATTTGGAGAACTTGGGTTTGCAAATTCCCCTAGAAAAGATCCAAAAGCCCTCACAAGAAGTGGAGAAAATCACACATCAACAACCAATTGTGCTAAGAGGCCCGTTCAAAGTTATTAAAGCAGTCACTAGCAGGACCCCCCCTCCTGACGGGGTGGCCCAGAGAGCCTCGGTATGAAAGTGGTATGCCCAGATTGAACACTACTGTAACCTTTTCTCAGTGACTGAAGGAGCTTTAAAAAACTTAGCTGTCCAAGAAACAGAGAGCCTGGACAGCAGCCAAGACAAACCTATCTCAGTTATTCGGGTGGCCCCTCCTTTCTCCCACGATCAGTCAGTGAATGCTTGGTTTACCGACGCTTCTGCAAAGCGAGAAGGAAAAGTGTGGCAATACCAGACAGTAGCTCTCCACACTGCTACTGATGAACAGATAATAACAGAGGGAGAAGGGAGTGCCCAGGTAGGAGAATTAATTGCAGTATGGAGGGTTTTCAAGCGTGAAGCACAAACCGCTTCCCCTGTCCACATTTACACTGATTCCTATGCAGTGTTTAAAGGATGTACTGAATGGCTCCCTTTCTGGGAGAAAAATGAGTGGGAGGTTAGCCTTCAATGACCTAGGGAAGGAGCATCGGATAAATACCTGCTGGATGATTCCATCATTCTAATTTTCTGTCTGGTTTTAATTTTTGCCTCAGAGAGGCAAGTTCTGTTTTATTCTTGCAGAAGAACTCCGAGGGACACCAAGAATAACATGAATCACTTAATTGGATTGGTAGTACTTTTCTGCATCTTACCACTAACCTGTAACCAAAAGAATACAGAATGGCCATGGTCCCAAGCTACCATCAAGCATACTAGCACTCTAGGACAGTATCCCAAAGACCGTCTCCCAAACTTAGCCACTGTAGTATGGTGGTACAAGGGGATAACATCCCAATAAGATGCAGATTGATCACTGAATCCTACATTGAACCCACAAACAGTTATGGAACTATTTTGTTGTGTAAAAATCAAAACCTAGATTGTTGGCTAAATTTGACTGCTGTACAGCACGCCCATAAAGTTATGTGTGGTAAAAATAACACCAAATACTGGGGAAAACTCAAAATAGATGTTGTAATACCTATTACCCAACCAACTGTTGCTTAGCCCAAAAACCTTTGGAATTGGACCATATGTAATCAGGAATACGGGCCAACAACAAATGTTGTTTAACCCGGCATGGTCTCTCAAATGAGTTGAATTGCTGATGCAAAACAATGTTTCGGGCATTCAGCCAGCTTGCTCACCCTTCCTAAGGACTTCTTACGAGGGATGGACAACCTGGCTGCAAAAACGAACTCTTTCCACGAGAAGAACACGGAGAGACCTAACCGGTGTTTTGGGAACAGGATTGGGAGTTTTAAATAGTATCGATTCAGAGGTAATAATGAACAAATTGGCTACCTCGATTAGTGATTTGACTAACTTACAACAGCCTTTGCGATCTTCTTTATTGGCTTTGGGGGCTAACCAGTGGCTGTTGTCAAATATATTACCAAAATGGGAAAAGGTAAATGTAAAGGACCATGAATTGATTACAGATGCACTTGGGGTGATCCAGAATAACCTCTCTTTGGCTCTCAGCTGTATCCAGGCTCAAATATGGATGCAGTTGGTAGCTGCCTCAATTCTAAGAGAAGGTGAAGAAGGCACTCTCCCCACTGAAATTTGGAAAATAATTTGGGACAGTGCCACTGATTTCGAGAAGAAACTCCAATCCTGGTGGAACCTGGTAAACTTTACCTATGACCCCATCACAAACACAGCCACAATCTTTGTGCTTACTATATATAATGCTACCATATACCCAATTTATCCCGTCATTGCATTAGGGTTGAACCACAACGGAACTATACTCTATCCTTTTGAGCATAGAGTATGGGCCCGAAAGGTGAATGAAAAATGGCAAACTGTCAATTTGGAATCTTGCATTGTACGAGAACAACAAGGATTTATCTGTGAAGGCAACGCAATTGAGGCTCAAGATATTTGTCTAGATACTGAACAAAATATTTGTCATATCGAGATTCATCCTAATGAAAACCCTGAAACAGCACTCATATACATTGGCAAAGGCTGTGTATGGTTGAGGACTGTTTGTGATTTCCCTTCCTCCTCCTTTTTTCCACTGACCTTGGTGTTTGCATAGGGATCTCCCTCACAATTCCTCCTCCTCCGAGGTTCCCCTTCTTAAATACGTTATCACAGAGGTGTGGCCACCATCGCTAATTGGTTTGGCCTTGGCCAGAGGCAGGTCTAACTTGGACCCAGGGGAGCTTCGAGAAGCTTCTCACAGGAGCCACCTCCCCTGCTACCAAAACCCTGCCATACGCAAACCCAATACAGCCTGGCAGGCAAGCTCGGTGTGAAATGCAACCAGGGCAGCGGAGGAAGGTGTTGTGGCACTGGTGTGCCTCCTGGCCTTGCAGCAGAGGGAGTCCCTGAAGACAGGACCTGTGCCCTGGCTGGGGTAGGGGGGCTGAGCGGGATGGTGCCCTGATGCGATGGAGATGGAGGTGAGGGAGCAATCGGGCTGCTGCAGGTGCGCCTCATCTGTGCATACACCAGGTGGGCAGAGGCTGAGGGTGCCACAGGGAAGGGGTCAGAGGGGCTGGGGGCAGCTGCTGTGGGAGCTGGGCATCCCCCCACCTGATGTGCATGGGTCAAGGTTTCCAAGGGTCCCTGATCCTCTGCCTGCAGGCTGAGTGTGTGTCCCCACCTTAGGGCCACTAGGCATCACCTCTGCCCAGCAAGTGCTTCATCCCTGCAGCTGACACTCCAGAGGGCTCTGCCTCCTCCTCCTCTCCCTGACTACTAATGCCCCTGGTGAGGTGGGGATGCCTGCTCGCTGTGCCAGGGAGGAAGCAGGAGAGAGTGGGGCTGGAGTGTGACAGGAGTGCCGACTGGGCAGAAGCATCCTGCAGGACCGGGGTGGGGGGGGGTGTGGAGGATGGACGAGGGACACAGGGGAGTGCCAATCTTACCCTCCTATCCCTCCTGGCACTTCCTGTTCCCAATGCTCTTTCCCACACCATTGCTGTTGGCATTAAATGCTTGGTCCCCAGCAGGGCAGGGTCAAGCCGTGCCAGGTCACTCCCAAGACACATCCACGAGCTGCAGGTGCGAGGATGGACCTGCTGGGCTCTGGCCCCTGTTGGAGCTGGGCAGGGATGTGGAAGAGGCCAAGCAGGGGTCAGCCATGTCCCTTCCCCAAGGATTCATACTGCTGATGAGCTGAGCTGGTGTTTGCTGCAGACTCCCAGGTGCTGCTGCTGGTGGCACACAGAGGCTCAGCCATGATGCCCTGCTGCGCTGCAAGAGGCTGGGAAGGGGGCATGGCTGCCCCCACCTTCTGTCCTGGACTCCTCTCTCACCCCATAACTACCCAGACCTGGGACCAGGACCAGAGCAAGCCCCACTGCTCCTCTAGGGCAGACCCTGCTCTGTCTGGGGGGGGGGGTCCCTGGGGATGGGTCCCTGGATACAGGTCCCTGGCAGCTCCTGGCGGGTGAGGGGGTGCTGTGGGGCTAGGGATCATGGGAGCAGCAGGTTCCCTGCCCCTTGTGCCCTACGACATCCCTGGCTACGGGAACCCTCCCCACAGCAGGACCCATGGGATGCAAGAGCACTGGGACCACTTCTTGCCCCTCCCCACTTCTCCCCACCAATCAGAGACCCCAGGGCTGCACCCACTCCCTCAGCCAATCAGAGCGTGGCATCCATCCTCTTCACGGCCAATCCAAAGTGGAGGCAGGGCCCCTTCCTTGCTAGCCAATTGGTGGCCAGCTCTGCCCATGGAGGGGCAGGGCAGGGCAGGGCAGGGCAGGGCAGGGCAGGGCAGGTTGCTGTGGCAGCACAGCAGTGGGAGAGACCTTCCAGCCCAAGATGGCACTGTGGAGCAGGAGAGGTCTAGGCCAGGGGCTGCAGGTGGAGGGCAGCGCTGTTGGGGCGGGTGGCCAGGATGTAAGCAATGTTCTCCCGCAGGAAGCTGGGCTAGTCGATGGGCCTGCAGGGCAGATGCAGGCCCACCAGCTGGCTACCTCCTGATGCTGATGCTCCCTCAGTGTCTCCTCCAAAATGGGGGGGGGGGTGCCACCCGCCCCCCTAAACCACCCCTGGCCTTATGTGGCCTCCCCCTTCTCCATGGCCGGTAGGGTCTTCTCCTGGCTCTTGCTGCTGCCACTGTTAGTGTTACCGTAAATTTGGTCTCAAAAGAACTCACTAAGGCTTAGTTTGAAGTTTTAGAAGGTGGGCATTCTTTATTGCAGCACTGGATGCACGGGGGATCAGTCCACCTAACGTGCATGCTGAAAGAAAAAAGCACACTTATTATATACAATAACAGAAATGAATATTCATGTAATTCCTGAGAAGTACACACCTATTTCCAGAGGATCTAATGCATTTGTTAATACATTCCGCAAGCGTACTAAAATTTGGGGAAGGGTCTCTGAGGGGCTTCCATGGGGGTTTCGGTGGTCTGTGGTGGTCCCCAGTGGTTGTTGAAGAGGTGTCTCTTAGTGCCCTTTCCATGAACTCTGAGGTTTTTTTCATATAAGGCCTCATCTTGGCTCATTGCTCTGTCTGTAAAGTTTCTCAGCTTTCTTATCTTTGGCTCCCACAGGTGTCTGTTGGTTTCTCTGCCCTCCCCTCCCCGGGATGTACCCATCACAGTTGCAAAAATTATGTCCTTGGGTGCATTCTCGTCTGAGGCCCCTTACAGCAATGAGCACCAACCGCTTGCAGGCATCAGCTAGCAGGCATCACTAGCAGGGCTGCTCTCTGACATGGGCCCTATGTAGCTGATGCTGCATGGGGGAGGAGGGCGCCCTTTGTCCCCCCTCCTTGCACCTCAAATGGTGGCATTGGGGGGAAGAGAACATGCTAGGCCAGGGCAGGGCTGCAGGGCCGTGGAGGGGGAGGTGGCAGGAAAGGAGGGGCACCCATTTGCATGCTAAGCCCCTTCAGTGGGTACTGGGGCTGTGGTGGGAGTCCTGGCAGGGATGTCACACCCTGACCCCCCCCCTACCCCCCGAGGTGGGCACCCCCATACCTGACATTGCAGGACAGTGTCTCCTTTTGGTGTTTGCGGAACCAGTCATGCCAGAACTGGTGGCACTCGCCCTCCCTGATGAAGCCATCACTGTCCTGGTCAAGAGCCTGGAAGGCCACCCGCGCCCACTCCCGCTCCTTGGCTGTCAGCAGGGCATTCTGGGGGAGCAGAGACGGGAAGGGGCTCATCCCCCTGCTCCTATGCCCAATGTTGTGGGAGTCTGCCACTCTGCGTGCCACAGCCATGGGTGCCAGCTGTGGTAGCCAGCCCCGGGTGCTGCAGCTGTGGGTGCTGGCCATGGGAGCTGGCCCTGTGTGCCATGGCCATGATTGCCAGCTGTGGAAACCAGCCCCGAGTGCCATGGCAATGGGTTCCAGCTGTTGGAGCTAGCCCTGGGTGCCACAGCCATGGTTGCTGCGGCTGTGGGTGCTGGCCCTGGGTGCTGTGGCTATACCTGTGGCTGTAGTTTCTGCAGCAGTTGGATGGACTTGTGGGAGAGGAAGTCGTGCCACTTGACGTGCTCCTTCTTGTCAGGGTCCAGGGCAGAGAACTGCAGGGCTGCCTGCTCCTCCTGGGCCTCAGCCATGGGCCGTTCAAACTGCTGCTTGTGCACCAGGTGTTTGTAGTGCAGGAAGCTGTCCAGGGTCAGGCAGGTCTCTGCAGGTGACAGATTTGCTGTGCAGTGCCCGGGGAGGGGGACCTGCCTTCCCCAACAGCCCTTTCCCTCCCCAGGAGCATCCTGCCAGCACCTGCCAGAGACCACAGCGAGGAGGGTCTGCAGGGAGAGGGTGGGGTGTGGCAACTGAGGCATGGACTCCCGAAGAAATCCAGAGAGAAAGAAAGAGTTTATTGTTACAATGATACATACTTATGCTCTCGGATGCTGTCGGAAAAGCTCTTACTTCATAGTTAACAAATCAGCAATTAGACAGCTATCAACCTTTTCTCCTATCAGCATCAGACCACTCTAACACGCGCTGTGCAGACCAATCACCTTCTTGTTCACGCGCTGTTCTCGCGGTAGCATCTTCTCGCAGTTCAGTACTTTTCCACAGTTTAGTGTTGCAGCTGTCCATTGTTTTTCCCTGCCACCTTGGCATAACTCAACAGCCTCTTATCTTTCTTCCAAGGCCTGTTTCTCATCAAAGCCTAGCACTTCCTCAGAGGCTGTGCAAGGCTGGCAGGCCAATGCCTCCCACAGTCGGGGGTAGCTCTCAGGGAGGCCTGGGGAGGTTGAAGGTGCCCCGTGCATCACCTGGGGTTGGTGACCCTGTTTTGCTGATTAGGGATACCAGTTAAACTCAGACACCAGAGTGAAAAGAGCAGGCGTATTTACTAGAAATAACTAAATAATATAACAGAATAATATAGAAAACATACAGTAAGAAAAGATAAAGTAGCGCGCTTAAACAAATAGGAAAATACAGGGTAATGCATCAAATCATTACTACCTGAGAGAGAGAATAGTGATTAAGAAAGATCCATCACCACTTGCATACGTTCCCATCATCCAGATCCGCAGTCACTGGGGAGCCCCGGTTACAGCGAGGATTTGGAGAGCCTGTCCCGGCAAGTGGGAAATCCTACGCGGTGCGTCCACCCGTAGGTGAGGCTTCCAAAGTCGCTGTGAGCGGGCCCAGCCTTATATACCTAAAATCAGCAAGCCAGAATAGCTGGCACCTTTGTTTTAAGCGGAAATATCTGGTTTTCATCTCACATTAGGTTCCCCCCAGAGCCTGGCCAGGGCTTAAGGGAGAAGCTAAGGGAGTTTCCCTGCTGGTCTAGTTAATTTATGAGCAAGGTCACAAGGGCAGATAACTGTTTTTGTGGCCCTGTTATCTTGCCCACTCATAAAGAAAGATAAGGATACATTTAACATAGACATGTTTTATGATGTTTAAGCTACATCTTCCATGCATATTTCACTAATGACTCCATACTGAGTTAGCAGTTTCAGTTCAGGGCCTGTTGCTCAGGCTTCAGTATTCCCACCTTTTACATCAGAATAGTTGGTTTGCTATAACTTAGTATAATACCAATTAGCACAATGGTTATCAGTTATAAAATGTACAGGATTCATCTATAGGTCAACTCTGGCTTGGGCTTATTGTCCAAGCCTTAGCACTTCATTCGGTCCTTTGACCTATAGGTGAATCATGGCTCTCAAACCATCTCTATGGTTAGTGACATTAGTTTTCGTTCATCAGTTGATGATGTTTTGTCAGGCCTGTCCCGATCCAATATCAGGGAGGGTTCTTAAACGATCTCAGTAGTGATCTTAAGACACAAACGAGGTTAGATGCCATACAACCTTGTAAGCTCTATTTCCTGTAACAAGCAATAATAGCAATAGAATAGAGGGAAGAAGAAAGAAAAAGTCAGAATACCCAAGCAAGCAAACAGAAGAGATGCTCCACCACGAATCCAGTGATGTCCTGTTGGTTCGGTCTCTCCTGAAATCCCAGCTCTGAGCCCTGAGAGAGGAGTATGCAGTCCTTTTATTGTCCAAGTCCCCACAATTTCTCCAAAGAGTCCGCCCATTTCCACGGAGCTCATTGTCATACGTGCCGCCCCGTGTTCCTCCAGGTGCGCATGTCCAGGTGTTCACAGTGGTCGTGCTGGAGGGGGGGTGTCGGCCTGTGGCGTCTTCAGCTTCCGCACGCCTTCCTCACCCTGATTTCTTCTCCACCTGGCTCATGCACAAGCGCAGCTTGGCAGGCACTGCCGAGGATGTTGTTGTTCTGGCTTCAGGCAGATATGGTGGTTTCTTCGGGGACAATTCATCTCCTTCAGAGCGTACTCCTTCACGGCGACAGGATGCTGAGGCCAGGTAGTGGCAGTGGTGCAGCAGCAATGTCGAGGCATGTCTCTCACACCGCCCCATGGCTTGACATTGCTGTCCTCATGGTGGTGCGAAGGATAGAGATATAAAGAGAGAGAGAAAGAAAGGACAGAAATAGCGTGCAACATGACAACTAACGGTATTTCTGGCTAACATATAACTAATAACATCTTTAACAGATATATAAATTTCCCGTTAATAAACATGTAACTAACAATATCTTTAACAAATATGAATATCTTCAGTTAACAAGCATATAGCTAACAACATCTTTAACAAACATGTCATGCTTAAAATTAACTGACTCTACAAAACCAAAACATTCTACAAACCGATTTTAATGTTGCGAGGAATCAGTAGAAGAACACAACAGCAGTTTACATGATTGACATTCACAGGGACAAAAAAGATGTATTATAAGAACAAATAAGAAAATGATTATCAAGGTTAAGGCTATAAAGTGAATTGAAATTATTACTAACATATTATCCATTATTTTTCCGCGGTTCTGACAATATACCACTGAGTGTTGGCGGCCCTGGCAGTCCACGCGGTCTGTTGCCCTGATCTGCCGAAGTTGGGGTCAGCATACGCGGCAGGAAAATCGCTTTCCACCCCCCTTATCCTAAAGCGCATGTGGCATCTGGGCCTAGAAACTTCTATCCCAGATTTAAACAAAGGTAAATGAGCAATAACACTACAAATAACAAATAAAACAATATTAACATTAACAATGGTTAACAACATTCTAACTAAACATATAATAAAGGTAACAGTAACAATAACAATGTCAATTAACAATATTTTAACTAAACATATTTAACCAAAATGTGTCCCAGGCTGGGCCTAAGGATGTGCTCCCGGTCCTTGGGGATTGGGGGGAGAAGGTGGTTGTCTGCATGAACAAGTACAATTACAAGATGGTTTATATGGACACTTACAAGACCAACACATACATATCACAAGGGAAAATATTCTGGTTGTTGCTGTCAGTTGTGGAGCTGAAGATGGTCTGGCTCGCTGGAGCTGGGGTCTGACTATGCAGCAGGAAAATGGATTTCCACACCCCAGCCCAGAGTGCATGTGTGCTTTAGGCCTTGGTACCTCCATCTCGCCTTCATGGGCCCAGCAATGACCTTTTAAAGCCCAGGCCCCATTAGCAAAGGGACCTTCCCCTGATTTGGTGTCTGTTGTTTGCCCATAATACTGGCAACAGAATGACCTAAACCCACGAATTCGTTTTCTTCCCATTCTTGGTTAACACTTAGGAAGCCGGAGGTTCCCCCAGAACCAAGGGAGAGGGGAACAGTCACACAAAGCAATTTTTGCAATGATAGACAATACATCCTAGAAATATTAATAAGAAAATGAACATCAACGCTATACAAAAATTTAAATTTACATAAGGATCCCCCGTCGTGACTCAGGATATCTGTCTCCGGGGGTTTTACCTGCAAGAAAAAGGAAAGAAAAGCTTCTCGGTTAATTTTGAGAACCGGAAGTGGGTTATAATTAGAAAGATGGGATAATCCACCTTGTATTAATTTTGTGCTCCTTTTCATGAGTATTTTTGGCTTTTCAAGTATACTTGTTTATTTGGGTATCCAATACCAATGGTACTGCTCCCACCATGGGGAGTTCGACTAAGACAGGTTGTCCTGGAAAATGAGATGGATTTCTGGGGTGGTCAGGGCCATGTGGGGCTGGCTTGATGCCCGCAATGCCACTGAATTCCCAGAAACTTCACTGTCTCAGACGGTCCTTGGATTTTTGCAGAGTTAATTTCCCAACCCTTCTGTTTCATATGATCAACACTAATTCAAGATCTTGTTGTATTTCCTCCTCATCATTTCCTTGAATCAAAACATCACCTATATAGTGACTTAATTGTGTGTGAGGAGGCAGCTGTATTTCATCTAAGTGTTCAGCTACAATTCTATAACAGATAGTGGGGCTATGCAACCATCCTTGTGAAAGCAAATGCTTTTCCGCAATTGGGATAGTAAAAAAAAAAATGCACTAGTTAAATCTATTACAGCGTACCAAGTTCCTGGATGTTTCTGAACTTCTTCTATTAAAGTGACAGTGTCTGGCACAGCTGCTGCAAGCGGTGCAGTATGTTTGCTTACTTCTCTAAAATCCACTGTCATTCTCTAGGATCCATCACTTTTCTTGACAGGCCGCACCGGACTGCCACCTCAAAACTTCTACATCTAATAAATCTCTAATTGTCTGTGATATCTCTTCATGTCCTCCCAGAATTCTATATTGCCTCATTATAACTAACTTAGTTGCAGCCAGGATCTGCACAGGAGGTATTTTTACTTTGCTGACCGTAACAGGTCTGGCACTAATACAGGGTTTAACTCCAAATTGATACTGACCATCAGAAAGATTTAAAGTCAGTCTTTTTAGAATGTCTATATGAATTCTATATTCAGGAATGGGGACAATCATGACTGAATATAATCATTTTGGGAGGTTTCCTATTTTCATTTCCATTTGTGTTTGTACAGCTTTAATTTATTTTCCTCCCAAACCTGTAATAATTACAGGTTGTCCTTTAAATTTCCTGGGATTCCCATATATTAAGGAGGCCTCTGCTCCAGTGTCAATTAGGGTATTTACAGTTTGTGGGGACTGGTTGTTCTAAATAAAAAACAAACAAACAACAACAACAAAAGAAAGAAACGAAAGGAAAAAAAAACCAAAAAACCAAAAAACGAACTTTAAGCTCCACATGGGGCCATCGGTCCTTCTGCACCCACTGCCCTGGAGCTTGGCCATTAATTCATATGTGCTGATTATAATATTGATTCACCTCACTTGCCTTCTGCAAAGGGTACAAGTCAGAAAACGCTGCCCAATCCTCTTTCACCCCCGGAACCGGTGATCCACTCACAGGGGGCCCTCCGTGGGCAGATGGAGGGTCCTGCTGAGGTTCGAGAAGGGGTGCCATAGGCTGAGTTGTCCCTGGATCCTTAGCTTTAGCACTCTGCACTCTCTTGCTAGGTTTATTCAGCCCTCTCTGTGTATATATCCGCCACGGCTCGTTAGTTGGAACACCATAAATTTTTTCATGAGACATGCTGTCTTTTAACAAAGCCGTAAACATTTCCGTACGAGAAATCCTGTTTTCACTGCCTTTAGGGCTGTCTCGAGTGTCTCGATTCCCTGCACTCCCTCGGGGGCCCCACTCTTCAAGGTCACGTAACTGTTGCACTTCTTCTATTACTTCATCGAGGGGATCCCCCATTGCATTAATGCAAAGGGGCATAATTACACCTTTATATGCCGGTGGAGCGGTTTTAATCGCTCTGTTTCTCATAGTGACCGACAAAGGATGCCACATCACAAAGTCAGCGTCTCCTACAAAAACAGCTGCTTTCATCCCTTCCTCTTTCATTTGCTGTATACAATCTGGCAAAGCAAACCACTGACAGTCAGATGCCTGCCAATCATTCGCTGTAGGATATTTGGTATTACATCCCAGAGCAGCCAGTGCTAACAAGTTAATATCCTGATCATTGTTTCGAAATGCATCCTGCACAAAAGAATTTGAACTTAAAATCAAAAACCTTTTAGAATCTCCTGTGTCTAGGGTTACCCCTGCCACTCCCTGATCCTGCAAACGCACCATCCAAGAGAGCAAGGATTCCCCCAGTCTCTGCTTAAATCTTTCAATTATATCATTTACTTCATACTGTGTATAATCCTCTATCATATCCTTCCTCACAGCTTGCCCACTATTAGGATCTCTACCAGGATCCCACTGCACACCCGCTTCTGCAATCACCGCATGCACTTTCTGACAGTTTCTCCTTCTCCTATACTTATACTGAGCTACTCGCACCGCAGCTTTCTCCGCCACTGTCTGATAAGTATCCAGCTTATCAGCAAACAACTTATTCTGGCATTGCAACAGCACTATTTGACTCTGCAAATCACACATCTGTCGCTCCATCTGGGAGCGCTCTAACAACAGCCTCTCTTTACTCTGGTGCTGTTTTATACATGCAGTTAACGAAATCCACCCTCGTTTACTTGAATTTGAAGTTTCTTTTCCTTTTTCAATAGGTACCTTTTCATACAATTTAAAACATCCAATAGTTACTTTAAATAATGGCATTTTTGTCGCATCCCACTTCTGACACCAATTTATGTTTTGCTGATTAGGGATACCAGTTAAACTCAGACACCAGAGTGAAAAGAGCAGGCGTATTTTACTAGAAATAACTAAATAATATAACAGAATAATACAGAAAACATACAGTAAGAAAAGACAGAATAGTGCACTTAAACAAATAGGGAAATACAGGGTAATGCATCAAATCATTACTACAAGAGAGAGAGAATAGTGATTAAGAAAGATCCATCCCCACTTGCATACGTTCCCATCACCCAGCCCCGCAGGCGCTGGGCAGCCCCGGTTACAGCGAGGATTTGGAGAGCCTGTCCCGGCAAGTGGGAAATCCTACGCGGGGCGTCCACCCGTAGGTGAGGCTTCCAAAGTCGCTGTGAGCGGGCCCAGCCTTATATACCTAAAATCAGTAAGCCAGAATAGCTGGCACCTTTGTTTTAAGCGGAAATATCTGGTTTTCATCTCACATTAGGTTCCCCCCAGAGCCTGGCCAGGGCTTAAGGGAGAAGCTCAGGGAGTTTCCCTGCTGGTCTAGTTAATTTATGAGCAAGGTCACAAGGGCAGACAACTGTTTCTGTGGCCCTGTTATCTTGCTCACACATAAAGAAATATATGGATACATTCAGGATAGACATGTTTTCATTACATCCATCACCAGTAACAAGTATATGATATCTAAGCTACATCTTTCATTAATGAGCATACATATTTTAATAATGACTACAAACTGGGTTAGCAGTTTTGGCTCAGGGCTTGTTGCTCAGGCTTCAGTATTCCCACCTTTTACATCAGAATAGTTGGTTTGCTATAACTTAAGATAATACCTATTAGTACAATGGTTATCAGTTATAAAATGTACAGGATTCATCTATAGGTCAACTCTGGCTTGGGCTTATTGTCCATGCCTTAGCACTTCAGGGGGTGAATGTGAACACCCATTGGGGCTTATTATTCAGTTGAGTGAAACAAAACCAAATTTACGAATTTTGGAATGGATTTTTCTCCTTTTCCAGCCCAGAAACACAGTTGTTACACAGCCTGAATTATTTTCACAGCTTATCATGAAAGGGAGGCAGCGAATTTTAGACATCTCAGGCATCGAACCAGAAGTCATCTACATACCTGTATCTCAGTTCTATTTAGATTGCTTATTATCTGCTTCAACTGTCTTTCAGATAGCAATTGCTGATTTCTTAGGTACTATCACCAATAGTTACCCATCAGATAAGCTTTTGTCATTATTATGCCATCAGCAGTTTGTACATTTACCCCTGCGATCAGAGGTTCCAGTAGAAGGGATAACTGTCTTCACTGATGCTAGATGGAAATCTCGAAGGGCTGCAGTCACCTGGAAGGAAGGGGACACCTGGGAACATCAAATACTCCCTGGAGTGCCTGGTGACTCTTTACAGACTTTAGAACTTCGAGCTGTTATTTGGACATTTCAACGCTGGTCTCAAGAACCTCTCAATATAGTCTCAGACTCATTGTATGTTGTAGGTACAGTACAACGTCTGGAGAACAGCATGGTGAAACCTGTACGAAATCCTGTATTGCATACTTTGTTGTTACAATTGCTGACACTTTTGAACCAACGTCAGAATGAATATTTCATTATGCATATTCTCAGTCATCAGCAATGTGGAGGCCTTGCGTTGGGAAACGCTCGAGCCGATCAGCTTGTCGCTCCAGCCTGGACGGGCCCTGCCGTTAACACCTTTGAACAAGCCAGGCTGTCACACCAGTTTTTCCACCAGTCGGCAAAAATGTTAGCCAGACAATTTCACATTCCTGTGGCTGATGCTAGAGGAATTGTGCAATCCTGTCCCAATTGCCAGAAGGTAGGAGTAGGCCTCGGTTTGGGAGTGAACCCCCGAGGACTCCAACCTCGACAACTTTGGCAGATGGATGTGACTCATATCCCAGAATTTGGCAGGCTTAAGTATGTGCATGTCTCTAGTGATACCTTTTCTCTAGCACTCTGGGCAACAGCACAAACAGGAGAAACAGCACGGCATGTCATTAAACATATGCATGCTGCAATCATGGCACTGGGTGTGCCTGCACAGATCAAAACTGATAATGGTCCGGCCTACACTTCTCGGAAATTTACTCATTTTTGTCAACTCTAGGGTATACGTCACATCACGGGAATACCACATTCCCCCACGGGACAAGTCATCTTGGGAAGAGCGCATCAAACCTTGAAAGCGCTTTTGCAAAAACAAAAAGGCGGAGAAGTCTTGGCTGCTGCAGAACCACTTGCAAAAGCGGTGTATGTGTTAAATTATTTACGGTTCACAGGTGATAGAGATGAACCACCAGTAATAATACATAGTTTGGGTTTGAAATCTGGTATAAACCAATGTGACAATAATGTTGTTGTTCAATACAGGGATGTCGTTACAGGAGAATGGAAGGGACCTGCAGAACTAAGAATGACCGGCCGTGGATATGCTTGTGTTGTTACAGACACCAGTGTCAGATAGGTACTGAGTCGATGGGTGCGGCCCTGGAAAGGGGAAGTCAGGAAAAACGACGCAGAGCACTAGGCTCACTCACAGGTCCTAGGCAGGGGTTTATGCGTGTGTCTTTACAGGTAACAAGTCATCTACGTAGGCCCCTGCGAACTGGACGAAGCACCCTGTGTTTTGAGGCACTTAAGAGACGCCAACATCAACTGAACCTGGTTCTAACTTCGCTGCTAACAGCACTACATCCAGCAAACAGAGAAGCCTTTTGTCTTTTACCGGGCTTGCAGTCGTTTTGCACGGCTGTTCGAATACAACCGCTTATCACAGATCGAACAGAGGGACACGACATAGCTTTTAGAGGGTTTGGTTTGATTAAGTTTATACTGAAGCAAGTTGGTTGTCTGACTTTGCAAACAAGCCAACATATCAGCAATCTGCTTTTAATACAGAAAGGCAGGCTTAGTTTTTAGAAAGCAGCAGTAGTTTTTTAAAGTTATAGGCTTAATTGAAAACCTTGGATAAAGGGTTTTAGCGGAAATTGGTTTTGAAGCTTTGTAGACGCTTGGCTTTGCAGTGTGTTAATTAGAACAATAAGATAGTAGATAAGAGTTGTGGTGTTGGGAAAGAACTGTTCTCGAAGCTGGCAGGTGTACCAGGACACCTGAGAAAGGGAGGTGAAATGATGGCTACACGTCAAACGTGGATCACGTTTGTTTTGACTTGGTTCATATTAGGCAGTGAAGGGATTTTTGACATCGAACCCAGAGCAAACATTTGGGTAACCTGGGCAAACACATCTGGGATGAAGGATTTCTGTTTGAGTCTGCAACAAGCAGATGATCCTTTTAGAACCTGTTTAATTGGCATTCCGTTGCGGGAAAATGAAACTGATTTTGAAGGATATTGGAAACAACAGAGAGTGAACCTGATTGGCAGACAAGATGATGATAGTTGTTTCATTTTAAATTGGCCTTCCATGCGTAACGCAGCTTGGCAAAAGACAGTCATTGAGAATCTAAATCAGTTACCTTCTTTACCCTTGCAAGAATTGGATTTGTTGGCCAGTGTTACACCTGTTGAGTATGTTGATGTTACCGGGATGCCGAACTGCCATAATGTGGTTCCTCAGCTGCAGCCAGTGAATGGCACAGGAGTGGTTTGGTTCGGAGACCCATGGCATATTTGGTTGGCGCAGAATGGACGCCAAGATTTGTTTGTAGGTTATCAAAATGTAACAGGGCATTCTTCTTGGAATAATTTGAGAACAGGAGGATTCTCCGTAGAAACCACAGGGGGCTTTAAACTTCCACCTGGAGTGTTTCTGATTTGTGGGGATAGAACATGGCCTGGTATTCCGATACGACCTGTCAGTGGTCCTTGCTATCTTGGACGACTAACATTGTTTGCTCCCCACATGAGAGATTTGCTAAATCCCAGTCAAAGTCAAGGGTGAAGATCACGCAGATCTATCTGAAACTTTGATGAAACATGCAATGATGAAGTGCAGCTACCATCGCTAGCCACAATTATACTCGCATCCTTTTTCCTCCCAGGAGGAATGGCTGCCATAAATGCTAAAAATATGCAGCGATTGGCTTGTTGGGGTGAGAAACAATCTAATTTGACTTCGTAAATGATAAGCACATTACTCACTGATGTTGATAGTGTTAGACATGCTACTTTACAAAATCGAGCTGCTATAGATTTTTTATTATTAGCACATGGACACAGATGTAAAGACTTCAAAGGGATGTGTTGCTTTAATTTGTCTGACCATTCGCAGAGCATATACCAGCAATTAGCAAAACTGCGTGAGAATATGAAACACATCACTGAAGGACATGACCCCTTTTCCGACTGGCTCACTAGACTCGGGATGGGGGGCTGGTTGCAGACCTTGGTCAAAGGAGTATTGATAGTGCTAATAGTTTTATTAATCTTGATGTTGCTTCTTCCCTGTCTGTTTCAGTGTTTGCGACGGATGTTGAATAGTCTGATTGAACAAATGTTTAAGAAAGGAGAAGTCTGGATTGCTCAAAAACAAAAAGGGGGATTTGTGGAATGGATGGAAAATAACGGACATATTATGAGCGATCCAGACCGAGGGGCCTCACTGTAACAGCAAGCTGCAGCTGTGTTCAAGGACATAAACAAGGCCAAGACGGCCTGAGAAACTGCATTCCTGCCCAAGAGATAAAGATGTTGGAATGTCAAAAACAGGGGGCCTACCTGGGGGGAGAGCAGCGCGTGGACACCACACTGGGACCAATCATAGAGGGCAAAAGGGCGTGTGAACAAGTAGCTTTAGCCTATTAGCAATAAGGTAGCGGCGCATGAAGCTTGAGATAGAGTGTAAATTGCTGTGTAACCTTTAATAAAGTGGCATCAACTTGATCAAATTGGTCGTCTAAGTTGTGCCCGAGTCTTCCGCGTCGGCAGTGAATAGCCTTACTGTTTTTACAGATGGCTCAGGAAAAACAGGTAAAGCAGCAGTAGTATGGTATGAAAACAACAACTGGAACAACAAAGTAGTATATCAAAATGGCTCTCCACAAGTAGTAGAGCTGCGTGCAATGGCTGTTGTTTTTCCTATTTTTTCCACTCCTGTAAATATTGTAACTGACTCAGCATATGTAGCTAACTTAGTTTCTCGACTAGACAAAGTGGTTTTGACCATGTCAGACAATCAATTATTATTTGATGTACTTTTAGAACTCTGGAAAAGTATTCAACTACGAACAGAACCTTATTTTATCATACACATCCGTAGTCATACCACTTCACCAGGATTTTATACAGAAGGTAATGCCAGAGCGGATGCTCTTGTTTCTACTATGGCTCTGAGTACTGTTCCTAACATAAAGCAACAAGCTGTATTATCACATCAATTTTTTCACCAAGGCTATCGAGCTTTACGACGGCAGTTCGGCTTGTCTCATACTGAAGCTCGTTCCATTGTAGCTGCCTGCCCTGATTGCCAAGGAACTCACACACCAGTGTATTTTGGTACCAATCCCAGAGGTTTTACAGGCTTTACAGATTTGGCAGACTGATGTTACTCATATAAATGAATTTGGCCGACAGAAATATGTTCATGTTTCTATTGATACTTATTCTCATGCCTTAGTAGCAACAGCACATAATGGAGAAACAGGAAAAGATGTAATTTGACATTTCCAAAAGGCTTTTTCTATGCTTGGGGTGCCACGCCAAATTAAAACGGACAATGGCCCAGCATATGTTTCACAGAAAGCTCAAACATTTTTTAATTTGTGGGGTGTTACTCATGTTACAGGAATTCCCCATTCCCCGACAGGACAAGCAATTGTTGAGCATGCACATGGCACGTTGAAGCGGCAGCTTCAAAAACAAAAAGGGGGAATGATTGGGGAACCACCACAGGCATGTTTGGATAAAACAGTTTATGTTCTTAACTTTCTCCATTATGGGGATAATTCTTCTCTGCCTCCTCTTTTTCAGCATTTCTCTTCTCTTTTTTTCAAAACAGGATTTGCAAAAGGGCATCAAAGTGCATGTTAGAGATCTAATTACTGGCCAGTGGAGTGGACCATGTGAGCTATTAACCTGGGGCAGAGGTTATGCTTGTGTCTCTACAGATGCCGGCCCTCGCTGGGTTCCTGCTCGGTGTGTTCGGCCTGTGCTGGAACCTGCATCAGGGTGAGGGATGGGTAGTTCCACAACCCAAGCAGAATGTCTAGGTATCTCTGCATTGAAAAAACTAACAAAGTTAGGGTGATGGCTTAGCAAACAAACTAATGCTACCTCTTCAGCTTTAAGTGGCCTTTTAACTGATGTTGATAGTGTTAGACATGCTACGTTACAGAATAGAGCTGCTATTGACTTTTTGCTTTTAGCGCAAGGACATGGATGTGAAGATTTTGATGGAATGTGTTGCATGAATTTGTCTGACCACTCAGAATCTATTTTCAAAAGCATACAGCAGGTAAAAGATGGTGTCAAGCGTTTAACAGAAGAGGATGGATTAGATTGGTTAACAAGGATGTTTAAAGGTTGGGGACTTTCTGGATGGTTGATATCTCTAGTCAAAACTGTGGGGGTAGTGATCTTGATAATTGTGACTGTGCTTTTAATGTTGTCCTGTCTTGTCAGTCTTCTGCAAAGGGCCCTGCAGAAGACTGCTCTCGCAATATTTCCAGCAGAAATACAAATAGGGGGAGTTGTCGGGGGAGGCAGTGGGTCTGCCTCTAGTCTAACTGAAGAAGAATTTAACCTTGATGAGATTCCAGCATATCCATGAGAGGCCGGAAAGTCCCAAGAAGTGCCATGGAAACAAGATTAGAGAACTAAGATAAGAGGAACTGTCCTGACGATTCAGCCGAGAAACTAACACCCAATCATGAACTGTTAGTTACTAAAGTAAACCAATCCTGTATGAACACCTACTTTGAAGAAGGTTATAAAAAGGCTTGTTAGAACAATAAAGGGGCTTTTGTAGCCATTTTGGTAATTTTACACAATCTGATGTTTGTTGTGTCCGTCTCTACTGCGACAGAGAAGTACCGCATGGCCCAAAACAAGGTCAGGCAGACATTCAGAAAGCACAGTGCCGCAAACACACTGGCCTGGATGCTCCAGGGATAGCTAAAACTCTCAAAAACTGAGAGGATCTCTTCCCCTGGCTCACCCACAGAGGGGGTGAGGCCCCTAACAAAAGCCCAGACAGCAAACAGGTACCAGTTCACCCCCAAAAGCAGTGATGCAAGCCCATTATAAGCAGTCTGCAGCCAGTACAGCAAAATAAAACCCTTGACACATTTTCCACCAACAACAAATGCCAGCACTAGGAGCACACAGTGGATATAAGGATTAATCCAGCCCCACCACACAAGTAAGTTGGCCAGCATTGCAAATGTTCCTTATCAAACAATACAAATAAAACCAGAAGAATTGCACCTAACAGATTGCTCTAACACACTCTGGTCAGGGTTTGTCTTTTTTTGTCCTTATTTCAACCCTCTTGTGCCCCACGTTGGGTGCCAAAAAGGCTGTGGTGGTTTAGGCCCTGCCGGGACCCGAGGCCACATTGCCACTGCCCCTCCCCCACCCTCGTACCAGCCGGGGCAGGGAGTGAAATACATACCCGGGGTTGAGATAAGGAAAAATTTAATACAACAGTGTAACAACAACAAACCGAGCAACAACAGTAACAATAACAATAACAATAACAGTAATAACAATGAACAGAACAAGAGATATACTGCACGGATACAGCAGTGAGTGTAACGACCCGGACAAAAGCCTTCCCTGCTCTTCCCACGCTTGGGCACCCGGACTTGATGTCAGCATGGTATCGAATAACCCGGCTAGAGCTCCCTCCCCACTGCTGGGGAAACTTAACCCCATCCTAGCTGAACCAGGACAGCAGTTATTGTAGTTATCAGTCCTGCCTTAGCTTAATTTGGTTTGTTTTGGTTGATTGTGGTGTCTTTGAAAGGCTTAAAACTCATCCCTTCAAGGTCAGGATAGAAGAGTAGAAGTAAAAGGGTTTTTCCTGGTGAATTAAAAAAAAAAAAATTATCAAAAACCAGACTATTTCCCATAGTCAAACAGCAGGAGCTTCCCCCAGGACCCTATCTGAAGGCAGGCAGGACCTGCCTACAGGACCCAATACATGGGCAAGCCAAAGGAGCAACCCATGTTTTAAATATAAGAGTTTAGCTTGAAGTTTGGGGTTGTTTTCCTTCTGGCCTTAGTCAAATGACCTGACATAAATTAGATCTGTCCTCTTTTCCACTGATAAGATGCATGAGAGACTATTTGGGAAGTGCCTTTGTGAAGATTCTTTTTAGCCACACATATTAAGGATACTTTATTCATAGTTTATTAAGATTAATAAGTAATTATGAGGTGATACAAAAAATGTTTAATCAGTTATTGAAGTCTGGTTCAACAGGTCAGTCACTGACCCTAACCATAGCTTGTAACTATTCATAACACCTGCTGCTGAAGCCTTTAGAAGACAAACTGTTTTAATACTTGAATTTTTTTGTTCAGTGATGAATTTTTTCCTTGATAAGTTTTATTTATATTCAAAATCAAATGCATACTTTTCTTCACATTTTTTTCCATTCAGAATAAATGAATAGAGTTTTATTTAAAGTCGTCTTATAGGGGTTTTTTATTCATTTAGTCATTTGGCACACAATTGCTTAAAATATTTTCTAGCATTTCCTTTGTTTTGGATTTCTGAGTTTTGTTTGGCCTAAATCTTAAACCAAAAAAATGAGGAACTAAAAATCATTCTGGTCATCTCAAAACTCAATTTCTGTCAAATAATCTATTCATCCAGATAATTTCATCTAGCTCTTTGTAATCATTCCCAGTGAATATTACAGTGTATTCCTGTAATATGTCCATATGCATTTTTATAAAAGTGCCCCATCATTAAGGGATCTGCTCTGTTAATTGATTTCTTTTAAAATCTTCTGCCTCCTGTACTGTTAAATCCAGGTGACTACTTGGTGGAGGGATTTGTGGGAGAGAGGCAAGTTGACATTGGCCTGTCAGCTCTGCGCAGCCCCTGACAAGCAGCCAGGCTTTGATGAGAAACAGACCTTGGGAGAAAGATAAGAAACTGCCGAGTTGTGTCAAGGTGGCAGGGAAAAACAATGGACAAATGGTGACCCCGATGTCCCAGGACGGAGCGCAGAAGACGCCGCGGGAGGATCCCCGATTGGAGGTACAGTCTGCAGCGGGGTGTGACAGGGAGGATGGAAAACAGTCGATCGACGGAAACTCACCCGGGAGAGGTGATCAATCGGGGGCAGCATGGGGCAGAACAAGCCCGCAGAGGAGACGGCCACTGTCAGACTCCTGCTGCATATACTCTCTAAGAGAGGGATAACTTATACTCTAAGAGAGGGATAACTTATAACGAAACTTCTGTGCGAAGGTTACTTAAATGGTGCAGAAACCACGGCTATCCTGCCGATACCCTCACAGCCTTTGAACCAGCAAAATGGGCTGAAATAGGTGAACGGTTGTGGGATGCTATTTCCAAGGGGGATCAGCATGCCAGTGAGCTCGCGACCACTTGGAAGTTGGTTTCGGACACCCTTAAAGCACTGAGAGCTGAGCGAAAGGTTGCTCAGCAGGCTAGCGTGGCTCTGGAGCAAACCCCTGTAAGCCTGGCAGGCGAGACTGCAAATTCCGCCTTAAGACTATCAGGGGATTGTAAAAATGAGTGCCCGCATTGCCCTTCGGATTGCCCTTGTCACCCGGGTAACCGTAAAAACCAAGAAGCGGGTACCGTACCAAAAAAGCCCCCGCCGAAACCCCCCCACAGTGTGCATACCGATCGCGTGGAGCCCAGCGCCCCACCTGCTGAATCGCTGTATCCACCGCTGCCGGATGATAGCGAGGAGGAGTGGCGTGACCCCCCCCTCTGATGGAAATCAAATGTTTCATTCCAATGATAACGTGTTTGATGACCGTAAAAAACAGACATTATCACAGAAATGTGTGGGTTGTGATCCAAGGAATAGCTGGACAGATATATACAGAAAAGCGATGAGTGAGGGGGTCATTTTACCATCCGTCTTCCCGGTTACTGTGACCCAAGGTCAGCCAAATAAGTGGGTTCTGTTTCATTGGGACATGATTAAAGAGGTTCGTAAATCAGTACACAGTTACGGTCTAATGGCCCCATTCACGCAAGCTCTGCTGGACAATATCTTCGGGGCACAGCTATTAACACCATATGACTGTCAGCAAATGGCCGATATGTTGCTCACCCCGACCCAGAGACTGCTATGGAAGGACAGGTGGCATAAATTATGTGCCGATGCTGCTCTGGCAAATTTAGAGTGGCAGCAAGGAGCTCTTCTGTATCTGATTGGCTTTGATCAGTTGACGGGAACCGGAGCTTTTCTTGATATCCAGTCACAAGCCCGGCTGCCGACAGAAGCTTTACGGACAACTGCCCGTTTAGCTCTAAAGGCTCTGATGACGCTGCCCGAGGAAGGACGGGTGCAACGATCTTACACACAAATACGGCAGGGTAATCAAGAGCCGTATATGGCTTTCATTGATAAACTGAGGGACGCACTTAACAGACAATTTGCTAATGAAGAAGCAAAAATGGCTATACTTATGAACCTAGCAATTGAAAATGCCAATGAGGGCTGTAAAAGGATTTTATTGGCATTACCGAGAGACGCCTCCTTAGTGGATATGGTGGAGGCTTGCAATCGCGTGGGTTCAACAGCTCATCTGATGACAGCACTTGCAGAAGCTTTTGCGACTGCAATCAAACCAGACATGTCTGATAAAAAATGTTCTAATTGTGACAAAAAAATGTTATAATTGTGGAAAGCCTGGTCATTTTAAGGCTCAATGCCGGTCAAAGTTAAAGAACAAACAGCCTTTGAATACGGTAAAACAGCAGGGGGCCGGAAAAGTGGTCTGTCACCGATGCCATAAACCGGGACACGTGGCTGCGGTCTGTTCTTCCAAGTATCATCAGAATGGGTCATTTTTGGGAAACGGCCAGCAGAGCGCGCCGTCGCACCGCCCGTTGACACAAATGGCAGCGAACAATCAGGCAGCCTGGCAAGCCTCAGTGCCAGCACCGCAGGGAGTGCCGGAGTGGACCTGGCAACAGCAGTAGAGGCCACCCTCTGGGACTCTACAGTGCACTGTATTCTAACGACCACAAAAGGGCCACTTGGATATGGTTTGAGTGCCCTTTTGTTGGGACGATCATCTGCAACAAGAAAAGGGCTTTTTGTGTTACCCGGACTCATAGATGCCGATTTTACCGGACAAATCCAGATTATGGTCTGGACACCCATGCCACCAGTTAACATCCCTGCTGCCAGCTGCATTGCCCAACTTGTGCCATTTAAAGCATTTGTTCTGCATGCGCTGGAACAAGATAGGGGGGAGGGTAGTTTTGGATCCACAGGGGAACCAAATGTTTTTTGGGCACTAGAGATAGGAAAAAGGAAGCCCACACTGAGGATTAGGCTTACGCACCCCCAAGCTCAGCCAAAGGTTTGGGAGTGTGGTATTTTGGTTGATACTGGAGCAGATGTAACCATTATAGCACAAGCGGAATGGCCTAGCACATGGCCATTGATTAATCCTGCTCATGGGCTAATGGGGGTGGGAGGAGTGTCAACCACAATGCAGAGTGCGGTTACAGTGTTGTGTGAAAACCCTGATGGCCTTGCTTGCTCAGTTCGGCCCTATGTTGCTCCTATACCAATCAGCCTTCTGGGCCGGGATGTCTTGGGACAGATTAATTGTACCATGGTAAGCAACCCGGAACATTTTGTGGAGTGGCCATTGAAAAGCGACCAATACTTAAGCTGAAGTGGAAAACTGACACTCTGGTTTGGGTGGATCAATGGCCGCTGACCCATGAAAAGGTCACTAAATTGCAGGAACTGGTACAAGAACAATTGGCTAAGGGACATATTAAGGCCACTACGAGTCCATGGAACACTCCCGTATTTGTTATCCCAAAAAAGAGTGGTAAATGGAGACTCCTGCATGACTTAAGAAAAGTAAACGAGGTCATTGATGACATGGGAGCATTGCAACCTGGCCTACCACCTCCCAGCATGATTCCCCGAAATTGGGACATATTGGTAATAGATTTAAAAGATTGGTTTTTTACAATACCTTTGCACAAGCAGGATGCGGAGCGCTTCGCCTTTTCTGTGCTGACAATTAATAAGGCCGAGACAATGAAAAGATATCATTGGACAGTGTTGCCACAAGGCATGAAAAATTCACCCACGATGTGCCAAATTTATGTAGATTGGGCATTGGGACCAATTAGGAAACAATGGTCTCAATACCTCATCTATCATTATATGGATGATATATTGATTGCAGGAAATAAACTAAACAAAGAGCAATTAATCAAGGAGCTAACAAACAAATTGAGCAAAGGTGGGTTGCAGATTGCACCAGAGAAAATTCAACAACAGACGCCATGGAGTTATTTAGGGTGGAAAATCACAGAGACTGCTGTCTTTCCGCAAAAAATACAAATCAGGACTAAGGTGAAGACCCTGAATGATGTTCAAAAACTAGTAGGTGACCTGAATTGGGTTCGAAACATTTGTGGAATCACAAATGAGGAATTAGGCCCGTTAATATCTCTCTTAGCAGGAGACGGCGACCTAAATTCGCCGAGAGAATTAACTCCTGAAGCAGGAAGAGCACTGAAGAACATTGTAGTACGTTTGGAAACAACCTACGGAGACAGACGAGAGACAAACAAGGATTTAAAACTAGCATTGGTAAACCATGATCAGCACCCATATGCTATTATTATGCAATGGGTGGAGACAGAAACAGATCCCTTGCGAATACTAGAATGGGTGTTTGCTCCATTTCAGCCTAAAAAAACGATTAGCACAAGATTACAGATACTGTCATCACTGATAATCAAAGGTCGCTCTCGAATTGTAGAAATCTCAGGAGAAGAACCAGCAACACTATTGCTCCCGTTGCAACAAGATTATCTCAAATGGGGATTACAAAATTCAATGGAATTGCAGATTGCATTAAAGGGATATACAGGAACTATAAGCATCCATTATCCTGCACATCGCATGTTCACCTTTCTCAAAAACACCGGACTAGAACGAATGCCTATGCGTAGCTTGCAGCCGGTTGATGGACCAACAGTGTTTACCAACGGAGGCGGTAAGACTGGAAAGGCAGCAGTGGTTTGGCGGAATGGAGAACAGTGGGAAAAACATGTAGTTCGATCCTCTGGCTCCGTGCAGCAAGTGGAATTACAAGCAGTAATAGAGGCTTTTAAACTATGGGAACACATACCTCTTAATGTTGTTTCTGACTCTCTATACGTGTTAGGGGTAGTTCAACGAATAGAAAGAGCAGTATTGAAACACTGCAAACAACAAGAGTTATATCACCAGTTTCGGACGCTGTGGTACTTGTTAAGCAACAGACAAAATCCCTATTTCATTACACACATTAGGAGCCATACTAATTTACCAGGTGAAATAGCAGAAGGTAATGCAATGGCAGATCAGTTAGTGGCTGCAGCATGGATGGGTCCAACACCAGATAAATTGGGTCAAGCTAAAAAATCACATGCATTCTTTCACCAGTCTGCAAAAGTGCTTGTGAAACAATTCAGCATATCCATTGGAGATGCCAAAGCAATAATATAAACATGTCCAGATTGCCAGATCATTGGAACCTCCATGCCCGGGGCAGTAAATCCTCGGGGCTTGCACTCGCTCCGACTCTGGCAGATGGACGTTACTCATGTCCCAGAATTTGGAAAGCTCAAATATGTACATCTCTCAGTTGACTGCTTTTCAGCAGTCATGTGGGCCACCGCTCAAACAGGAGAGACAAGCCGCCACGTCCAACACCACCTGAAATCCGCCTTTGCAGTACTTGGTATTCCCGTTTGTATCAAAACAGACAATGGTCCATGTTATATAGCACAATCGACTCGACAGTTTCTCAATCTGTGGGGAATCTCCCATATCACTGGCATTCCCCACTCCCCAACAGGGCAAGCCATTATCGAGCGCATGAATCAAACTTTAAAGTGACAATTGCAAAAACAAAAAGGGGGAGAGCCTGCCACATCTCCTCCTGAACGACTTCAAAAAGCAATCTATGTGCTAAATTATCTGCGCCTGGCAGATGGGGAAGCGGCGCCACCCATGGTAAAACATGTGCAAGGCATGACAGGGGAATTGTTTGACCTTGTAAGAAACGTCCAAGTAAAGGTGAGAAACTCAGAAACTAACCAATGGGAAGGTCCTTTTCAGTTAATAACATGGGGACGAGGGTATGCTTGTGTTATTACAGATCACGGGACGCGATGGGTACCAGCCAAATGGATAAAGCCCTGGGTTGCACCTCCGCACAACCTGTAAAGGCTTTGATTGACACTGGAGCGGAGGCTTCCTTAACATATAGGAATCTCAGGAAAAGCTGTACAAACACAAATAGAAACGAAATCAGGAAACCCCACCAGATAATTGCATCTAGTCATATTTCCCCCTGGTTCTGAATATATAACAGGTATACACATTCTAAAAGGACTAACTTTAAATCTTTCTGATGGTCAGTACACTAAAGGCCTTAATTTTAAAAACAAAGAAGGGGGAATTCTTTGGACACACCACATAATCAGCTGGCAATGGCTTCATATACTCTTAATTTCTTTAACAGAAATCATTCTGTTTTGACAGCAGCAGAACGTCATTCTACTACTACAACAGATTCTACAACTAAACTATGGGTATTGTATAAAGATCCCGAAGGAGGTCCGACCTGGAGAGTGGATCTGTTGGTATGGGGGAGGGGGTATGTTTGTGTTTTATCACCCACAGGTCCCCGGTGGATGCCGGCAAGGAAGGTCAAACCATATCATGAGCTGGAAGGAGCAACCCTCCAATCCGATGCCACAGACCTCTCAACAAATGAGTATTTGATCATTAATGAAATACATAGGCTTACTAGTCACTAGTGGAAGATGTAACCTAGACAAAATGTAGTTACTAATAGGGATGAGATGCTATAAGAATGAGTGTATTCAACTTTCTTCGTTTAGCAATATTAAGAATTAAGGACTCAAGTGTTTAACCTTATTAGAAACTCCCTTGGTTTTCCCCCTTGAGTGATGGCCAGGCTCTGGGTGGAACCCAACAGGAGGATGAGATCAGATGTTTCCGCTCAAAGAAAATTGCCAGTTATTTTGGCCTGCTGATTTAGATATATGAGGCTGGACCTGCTTGCAGCGATGTTGGATGCCTCACCTACGGATGGATGCATCGCGTAGGATTTCCGGTTTGGGAGGAAGGGCACTCTATATTCTCACTGCATCCAGGGTTCCCCAGCAATTGCGGCTCTGAATGTTAGTACCCCATTAAGTGAGTCTGTTATTCTGTATTTTCCTTATTTTGTAATACTTAGTCCTATGCTTTATAGCAGTGATGAGAGTGCTTGTGTGGTGAAGACGATAGCAGTGATGAGACTGCTTGTGTGGTGAAGACGATAGCAGTGATGGGACTGCTTGTGTGATGAGACTGCCTGACAGATGGCAGTGTGATGGAGATGCAATGCAGCTCAGGTGAATGCATCTGCAAAAAGTGGTGCTGTGATGGAGATCCTGACTGCAAGGACTGGAGTGATGAGCCCCTCAAGGAGATATCTTCTTTATTCTGTAGTTATCATTTTATGTATGCTGTGTTTTTTGAAGTTTGTCTAAACCTTAGTTGATAGAGCTTTGCAGGTGCAGCTGTAAAACAAAGAAGGGGGAGATGTGGGAGGCAGCGGCCTGTCAGCCTTGCACAGCCTCTGAATCAACAGCTAGGCTTTGATGAGAAACAGGCCTTGGGAGAAAGATAAGAAACTGCCGAGTTGTGCCAAGGTGGCAGGGAAAAACAACGGCCAGCTGCGACACTGAACTGTGGGAAAGTACTGAACTGTGAGAAGTTACCGCCGCGTGAACAGCGCGTGAACGAGAGGGGGATTGGTCTGCACAGCGCGTGTTAGAGTGGTCTGATGCTGATAGGAGAAAAGGTTGATAGCTGTCTAATTGCTGATTTGCTAATTATGAAGTAAGATCTTTGGCGAGAGCATAAGTATGTACTGTTGGAAAAATAAACGGCTTTGCTGGATATAACTCTCGTAGAGTTGTGCAAGTCCGATATCTTCCCGCAACACCTTCTGATTTTCCACCTCCCCCACCGGAGGCATTCCCGGTAGAGATTCAGGGAGGAGAATCTAAGATAGAGACATGTCTTAAGGAGGCACTGAGCAATGGAGATCCTGTGGCGTTTCCGGCCATCTTAACACCCAAGCAGCAGCCGCAGCATGAGCCCCTGCCATACCCGGTTTTTAAAGAACTGCGGAAAAGCATCAATGAGGACGGGCTTCAAAACTCATTTACAACAGGTATACTGGAGGCAATCGCTCATGGGTATCAATTGGTCCCATGGGATTGGCTGGCACTTTTAAAAACGGTACTAACACCGGCACAATATTCTATCTGGAACACTGAGTGTGTGGATCTCTGTACTCAGCATTCGCGCCCCCCAACCTGCCAGCACGGAGTTGGCGACAGTGGCCTCGGGCCTTTTCCCCATGCCCCCTCCTTCCACGTGCCCCCCCCCGCTGCGGGGCAGCCGCCTGCGGCCGAGCCCGGCACCGCGCCCCCATCCCGCGCCCGCCCGCCCCACATCCCCCGAACACCAAGAGCAGCAGTTTTTACAGAAGGTGCTGACACTGTGATGCGGCGTGCCTTGTCTGTCACCATGAGAAATAAACTGATTAAGGCTGCCCCACCAGCATATAAAAATGTAATCATACCTCTTTTGATTAATAAGACAAGAAGTCCCCTTCTAATGTGGTAAAAAAAAAAACCAAAAAAAAAACAAAACAAAAAAAAAACACCAACCAAAAAAACCCCACAAAACAGCAACTGAATGACCTTGGAGAGTGGGGCCCCCGAGGGAGTGCAGGGAATCGAGACACTCAAGACAGCCCTAGCAAATATATACACACAGAGGGCTGAATGGTTCTGAAACTAAGGATCCAGGTACAACTCAGCCTACGGCACCTCTTCTCAAACCTCAGCGGGACCCTTCATCTGCTCATGGAGGGCCCCCATGAATGGATCAAAGGTTCCGGGGGTAAAAGAGGATTGGGCACCGTTTTCTGACTTGTACCCTTTCACAGAATCACAGAATCATCTAGGTTGGAAAAGACCTTGAAGATCATCTAGTCCAACCATTGACCTAACACTGGCCATTCTCAACTACACCATATCCCTAAGTGCTATGTTTGCAGGAGGCAAGGGAGGGGAATCAATATTATGGTCCCCACAAACTGTAAATGCCCTGATTGATGCTGGAGTGGAGGCTTCCTTAATATATGGGAATCCCAGGAAAAGCTGTACAAACACAAATAGAAATGAAAATAGGAAACCTCCCAGGACAATTGTATTCAGTCATGATTCCCCCCGTTCCCAAATATATAATAGGTATAGACATTCTAAAAGGATTAACTTTAAATCTTTCTGATGGTCAGTACACTAAAGGCCTTGATTTAAAAACAAAGAAGGGGGAATTCTCTGGACATACCACATAATCAGCTGGCAAGGACTTTATAAACTCTTAATTTCTTAAACAGAAATCATTTTGCTTTGACAGCAGCAGAACATCATTTTAGCACCACAACAGACTCTGCAATTAAACCGTGGGTCTTGTATAAGGATCCCGAAGGAGACCCGACCTGGAGAGGGCCAGTAGACCTGCTGGCGTGGGGGAGGGGGTATGCTTGTGTTTTATCACCCACAGGTCCTTGGTGGATACCAGCAAGGAAAGTCAAGCCATATCGTGAGCTGGAAGGAGCAACCCTCCAACCCGATGCCACAGACTCCTCAACTGACAATGCAGGAATCGACGCGCAAGCTACGTTCCCCTAGGAACTCGGCGACTGCAGCTATCACTTGGAGAAGTCTGAAACAACCACAACAGAAAGCAGAAGACATGGTGGCAGCGGTGGGATCCTGAAGTATCAGTAGCAATAACAATACACAAGGGACTGGAGGGGCTTGGCTTCCTCCTCGAGACACAGAGAATCAGTCATATCTTTTTGTCCTGGTTTAGCCAGGATAGGGTTAAGTTTCCCCAGCAGTGGGGGGGAAGCTCTAGCCGGGTTATTCATATACCATGCTGACGTCACATCCGGGCGCCAGAGTGCGGGAAGAATCGGTGATCGCATGGGTTGGCGCAGCCGGTTCTCTCACTGCTGTATTGGTAGGTATCTTGCTCTGTTCATTGTTATTACTGTTACTGTTATTGTTATTGTTGTTGTTTGTTGTGTTGCTGTTGCACTGCTGTATTAAACCTCTCCTTATCTCAGCCCCGGGGCTTTGTATTTCACTCCCTTTGTGGGGGAGGGGCAGCGGCCGTGTGGTCTCAGACCCCAGCAGGGACTAAACCACCACAACTTTTGGTGCCCAACGTGGGGCTCGAGAGGGCTGAGATAGGACAAGAGGAGAAGGTGTGTTAGAGCAATCTGTTAGGTGTAATTTTTTCTGGTTTTATTTGTATTTGATAAGAAAAGTTGCAATGCTGACCAATTTGCTTGTGTGGTGGGTCTGGATTAATCCTTATATCCCCTGTGTGTTCCCAGTGCTGGTGTTTGTTCTCGGTGAAAAATGTATCAAGGGTCTTGTTCTGCTGTATTGGCTGCAAACTGCTTATAATATGCTTGTAGCGCTGCTTGTGGGGGTGAACCGGTACCTGTTTGCTGCCTGGGCTTTTGTTAGGGGTCTCACCCCCTCTATGGGTGAGCCAGGGGAGGAGATCCTCTCAGTTTTTGAGAGTTTCAGCTATCCCTGGAGCACCCAGGCCAGTGTGCTTGCGGCACTGTGCTTTTTAAATGTCTGCCATATCTTGTTTTGGGCCATGCGGTATTTCTCCAATACTGGCACCACCCGGAAACCTGCCCCGAGGGCAGATAGTTATAAATGGCAAGGTGTGTGGGAAAAGATAGGCAAGTGCCTGAGTCAGTGGTCACCCCCAATGCTTTGGGATTTCACTCCCGAACAAGTGCAGAGTCCTGATAAACTGGTGGAGTGTTTGGAAAAGGTGTGCTGCCAATCTGACAAACCCCGGGAGACACAAATCCTTGCGATGTGCTGGGGGCTTGCCCATGCTTACCGTGTCATCTTTAACAATGATCACTGCCCTCAAGGGGGAGAAAGGGCTGCAGGGTCTGGAAGTGAACTTACTGGTACAGCAGCTGGGCCAGGGGGACAGGCAGTGCCAGTACCAGTCGCCTCCACCAGCACAGCAGCTGGGCCAGAGGGACAAGCAGTACCAGTATCAGTCACCCCGATACAGAAAACCAAATACACCAGAAAATCCCCTTGCAGTGTACAGGGTGATACTGAACCAGGCCCATCACGAGAGCAGGAGGAAGAGCCGGAGGTAACCAGCCGATCTCTATCCCTCAGTGAGTTGCAAGATATGTGGAAGGATTTTAGCCGCATTCCAGGCGAGCAAATTTGCACCTGGCTGCTCCGGTGCTGGGATAGTGGAGCTGCTGGTTTGGAATTGGAGGGGAGAGAGGCCAAGCAGCTGGGACCTTTAGCCAAGCAGGCTGGTATTGACAAGGCAATAGGGAAACAGGCTCAAACCCTCAGCCTTTGGAGGCGACTCCTGCTCGGTGTGAGGGAGAGGTACCCCCACAAGGATGATGCTCTATGTTGGTTAGGCAAGTGAACCGACATGGAGAAAGGCATTCAGAATCTCAGGGAAATGGCTGTGTTTGACATGGTCTATGGTGATCTGAATGATGAGCAGTCACCCATGGATCCAGATCAGGCCCCTTGCACATAGCTGATGTGGCGGAAGTTCCTGCAAAGTGGACCAGAGGGACATTCCAAAGCATTAGCAGTAGTGTCCTGGTGGCGAGACACCCAGACTCAGACAGTGGACGAAGTGATTATCCAGCTCCGGCAATATGAGGGAAGTCTCCCTTCCTCCCAACATGCTTTGGTTTCAGCTGTAGAGGAACTGTCTAAGAGGCTCCAGAAAATGGAAGAGGACATGTCCTACGTTCCACCTGCACAGGCCAATGTCTCAGCTATTAGAAGCAGCTGCTTCTCCACCCAAGAGAAGGGCAGTGGAAGACACACACCACGGGGCACCCTGTGGTTCTTCCTCCGCGACCATGGGGAAAACATGAGGAGGTGGCATAGACAGCCCACTTCCGCCCTAGCTGCACGAGTACAGCAGCTGAAAGGGGAAGACCACCATGAAAGGGGAGTCTTCCAAGGGAGATGCAGCTCCAGTGTCTAGTCGGAAATCCCCCAGACAGAATAGAATGGCCAATGTTATGCTTGACCCTCTTGAGGGGACCAGGAAGTCATTCTTGCAGGAGTCACTCTTAGATCAAGTGAGTGATGGTGAGCAGGATTAGAGGGGCCCTGCCTCCAGCCAGGTGGAGGAAAGAGATAATCGGATTTACTGGAAGGTGTGGGTCCGATGGCCTGGCACATCAGAACCACAAGAATATAAGGCCTTGGTAGACACTGGCGCACAGTGCACCCTGATGCCATCAAGCCACAGTGGGGTCGAATTCATCTGCATCTCCGGAGTGACAGGGGGGTCCCAACAGCTGACCCTATTAGAGGCTGAAATAAGCTTAACTGGGAAGGACTGGCATAAGCACCCCATTGTGACTGGCCCAGATGCCCCGTGCATCCTAGGTATAGACTACCTCAGGAGAGGGTACTTTAAAGACCCAAAAGGGTACCGGTGGGCCTTTGGTATAGCTGCCCTGGAGGAGGTTGAGCAATTGTCCACCTTACCCGGCCTCTCAGAGGATCCCTCGGTGGTGGGGT